>QQSS02195268.1:0-12678 GCA_003687565.2 Craspedacusta sowerbii
TATATATATATATATATATATATATATATATATATATATATATATATACATATATATACATATATATATATATATATGGAAACAATTCTTTTCAATATGCGAAAACAATACTTACAATTTGCGCTCGGGCACTGGTGGGACCTCATCTTCGTCATCATTCTCTTTCACATCCTCCAGATTGGAGGGCTTTGCCAGGTTAGCAGTCGGGGCAAACGAAAAAGGACTCGTCAGAGCGGGTGCAAACTTGGGCGCTACACGGCGAACAACAGAAGCAGAATAAGCGCTCTAGCAGGCGCATTTTCGAATAGAATCTAATAACCACTTGTGACATAGCAAGAGCTACGACCTTAAGGAAAGACAGACAAATACTAGACCGAACATGCGCAACTAAGAACAGACCAGCCGCGAAAAGTAACACGCAAGACTAGGATGAAATACCTTAACCCTCTATGAAAGCAACAGCATATCAGACGCACATAAGAAATCTCCATTACTAAAAAACAAAACTTTTCCCAAACACAGCTACGCAGGGGAACACAAAGAAATACCTTGTGAACTGTGTAGAGCAGAGCCAGCTATGGGAGTCGAGGAAAATATCGATGGAAGTTTCATCTGAGATATAGCGGATGATGATGACGACGATGCAGTACTCTCCTGAGTCTTAGATAAGGCGATCGGCACAGACGGTGTGCTAGAACGGGTTGTGTCAGCTTTCTTATCCGTCGAATACTTACAGTCTAGCTCTTTCATATACTGCTCGTAGTCTCGAAAGACAGGCGTCAAATCTATGATTGGATTTTTTTCCACGTGTTGCCGTATCCAGCTAAGAACGCTAACGTTTAGGCCGGCGAGCTTCTGAAAATAAGTGTCCTCTTTTCCTTCTTCATTGCTAGCTTGTAGGCTACCGCATCTTGCCTCCTGACCTGCTGCTACTAGCCTGTTGCTGGTAGCCACAGCCAAAGTGCTGCTACCTAATGAAGCAGGGACCATGCTACCAGCCTCTGCCAGGGAGTTCTTCGACTCGGCTGTGCCACTTTGAACCGGTTGCTGACCCCTGGCGGAAAAGAAGTCAGTATTCGTGCTTTTCGACCAAAATTTTGTTCCAAGAGCTCCGTCTTCTTTCTGAAGAGCAGCTTCTTTCGATCCGGCCTCCTTAGGATCAGCTGCAATAGCCTGGACTTCCGACGCTGCCTTGCCGATAGCAGCCGGAGTGCTTTGAATCGTCGGGGCCGGACTGCCGAATCCACCAAACAATGCGAACGGGCTGGCGGTCTATAGTAGCAAGAATCATTGAAATTTTACATCGTCTTGAAAGGCACATAAACAGACGCACTAGAGCGTCACTTACTTCCCAAAACCATTAACTTGACAGTACTGTACAGTCTGCATGGTATACAACGACCCGAGTTCGATTCCCAAGTACGTTGCCAGGAGCGCCAAATAGCGGGAAAAGCGCCTGGCGTAGGCTGGCGAATTTTACAAACAAAAATCAAAAACTACAAAAAGCAACGCACGCACATGAAAGCGTACAAAACCAGAAATATCTCGATAAGCCAAGGCGACCTTCCAACTGCTATACGTTACATCCTACATAAGCTCTTCATAGGAACAAAGCTCACCACCTTTACTCCGTCGCTATCCTTCGCAATGCGCCGTTTGGCTTTCTTAAACCTAAATACAATGTTCATTTTCAAAACGCGGACCTGCAAGACCGTTACACTTACAAATCTTCATCAAGCAATATGTGCTGTGAGAGCAACTGGAAGTGAAAAAAAAAGGGTAGAAAAACTAAAGCATTTTCTGACCTTCAAATACCCAAGTAAATGTGAATCCAGTTAACTAGACAACCGGTTAAACGGACGCGTATGCATTACACATGGACAAGATCAGCAACGTATGGGAGGATCTGTAGCTACACTCCCTATGGAGAATGCTCATCAAGGCCAATGAGAATGGTTTATGGAGAATGCTCATCAAGGCCAGGAAGTCCGAAAAGTGCATAAAAGGGTAAAACACATTAAAGGGTAGCAATCACACTACTTTCTTTCCTAAAACAAAACCGTCCAATCAATTAGGCCCCAGCAATTTCGTTGGTCCCTCTTTGTCTCCACTTTTCAAGATAAGAGATTAACAGTGTCCAGCATCATCTGGAAGAATTCGTGCATCAATAATAATTTATGCCATTTTATCAAATTGTTTTTAGTGCTAAGGCTTTGAATGGTGAGCATCCAGTCCATTTATTGAGCAGCACATCTTGACCAGGAAAAATCAGGCCATTGCATCTAAATTAATTTTTCAATCAACAAAGTTTAACTGCTGAACAGCACCTTTGCCGCAGGCGTCTAACACATGCTACTTTGACAAAAATTTTTAGTGAATATTCTACCCACATATAGGCCCTGCAATGCATAGCAAGTTCTGTCTTCTGACATAGAATCATGTTTGTGTTACCTAGCAGCTACTAAGACCAAAGCTATCACCCCCTGATGGGGTCTTGTTAAGCGAAATGGACTGTTTCATTATCGTATACATTCCGTAAGTCCAGGTACAGCTGCATTAAAAATGTTGATACTGTAGAACTCTGCATTTAGAATCACATAAAGACCAAGCAAAAACAGTCTGTAATTAAGATTCTACATGATTTAGAACCAGAACACAAATAGAAATCCAAATCACTTATATATAATCAAAAACTGCAGCGATAAGCTTTAGCATGTATTGTTTTTAAAAGGAAATAAACAACAAACATGAACTATAAGCCCAAACTCTTATATTAGACTGACTATATCCCATTTTAATAGGGGCTTGCTAGTAATATTACATATTCTCTAAAAATGGCTCCGAGGCACATTAAATAGAATTATTCTTTAATTCTATTTCAATTCTTGCTTTGTAAAATGAATAAATTAATCTCAAGGGGCTGCCACTACACCAAGTCTTGATAACGCTTCTAATGTCTCCTTATTAACTGCCACTTTGATTGGTACGAAAACCTTCAACAAAGCTGGAAGCTGGCTAACATTCAGCAGTACTACTTGAATCAAACGTTACACTAGTAAAATCAAACGTCAAAAGTCACATCTTATGTAAAAGCATATAGGCCCAAATCAATAACGAGAACAACCAAAACATTGAAATAAAAATAAATCTTACACTCTTGAGGAGAGTATGTCATCTGGTGCATTCTTATATGATCCGGGCTGGAAAAAAAAAACAACAAAACCTAATAAAGAAAATCTTGATAAGAAAAAGTAAACCAAAAAAGAAGTCAAGAATGAATTCTCACTGTTGCTGACTCAAATACAAATAGCAAAAATATGTGCACAAATTACATGAAGGCAGAGCTGCCTGCATTTTACTGTAACACGATATGTAACACATCAAGCCTTTAAATCAAAACTAATTTTTTTATAAAAAATGCTGTAATCAAATTATATTTCAAGGAACAGGCTAGGAAGGAACAGGCCAGGACGAAACTGGCCAGGAAGGAACAGGTGAGGAACAGGTCAACAGAAAACAGCAACATTATTGTCAATAGTCCCTGTTCTAAATTAGAAACATAAGATAAGCACATGCCATTAGAAATAATCTAGCAACTTGTGAATGCTTAGCTACCACAGAATATAATGCGATTTATCCCTACAAGAGAAGGAAGATACCAAGCTGAGCTATGAAACACTGCAGTACCCAAAAGTATCAAATATTAAGCAGCCACTGGAGGTTCCATGCTATAGTGCTCTCAACTACAATTTATTCATTGCAACAAATTATGTAACTACCATAGGTCATTATCCACATAAAGTATCGGTAAATATATGATTGAAAATCTAAGAACTTACTTCTGTAGGCTCTTCATCTTCATTATCCCAATTCTGATCTGTAAGATAGTTGTCTGCACTTCTCTTTGCTTTCTTTTGATCAAGGCTGGCCATTCTGTAACTAGTTATCCTGCTCTCTAGTGGGCTTGTTGAGTCTTCTACGGTCTGAATATAGATTCGCTATAGGTTAGCTCACAGTTAAGTTATTATATGAAATCCGTTACATGTATGACCACAGCATATCGACGGCAAAGATAAACCTGCTGCATTAGGAAGAATTGGCCCCAAGCATTTTAGCATTGCTGATCTTTGCCATGCAAGAGGAAGTTGCAAAATTTTTTATGTTTGATATCCTCCAAGTTCACATCGGCAGATTGCGAACAACAATTTGCAAGCAAAATTTTATGCTATTTATCACAGAAAATGAATTCTTAAACTGGTATCGACGGGTTTCGACTTCACGGCTTGAGTTCTTATCACGTGTTTTCTATTTTTAGTTTCCTTAATGCGTGTGAAAAATAATTGCTAGTAATACATCAATCTAAAACTATCTAAAACTTTCAATAGAGACCAAGCAGTAAAGAGATTCACTAAACACGCTCAACAGCGCCCTCCAGGGACCTTCTACCTTGGGAAAGCTCCGCATCAGGGCCCGGCAAAAAGCCCGCGCCTGCTGCAGGCAAAGGGTCCCAAGACCACCGCATAAGTTGTCGGCACTGATCTACATTATTATTGTAAATCTGTGGTAGTGCTGCGACCTTCGTGACCTGGCTAGTATATATATCATTCATCGATACACCAATTGATTTTTATATACATCCTTCTCACTGAACAAGCATTCTGCTGCACATTTTCGTTTCTCTTCTTAATGGTCAACCTTTCATAGGCGTGTAATTTTGATCCACCAATTATGCCATGATCTATACGCCTAACTCATCCTTTATGAGCCGGTAGACCTATTCATTTTTCCAATAGGCAGTAGTCTCTTCTCTTTTTGTGGTCTTTGGACGCATCAAATCGTTATTAGGACCTTTGGTATAACATTTAGTCCGTATCCACGTTACATAACTAAGCTTTGGGTGATTTGTTTCACTTATATATATATATATATATAATAGCTTGCTTCAAGTAACACAAGTATTTTCAATTATGAGTATTGCTCGGCCCATCTTGGAGGCAATTAAATTATCGGTGAACATTATTCTAGACTTGAAGTTGTGTTTCATGACTTAAGTAATCTTAAGTATTAGACGCTTAAGTAATATCTCTAATGGTGGCAAATTCTATAACGCGATGAATTCTAAAGATCTCCACCGTGTTTCAACAAAGGAAGTTCGAAGCGCGGTGTTTAGGTCATCGTAAGACTTTAGTCATGATTTTTGATCGACGTATACTTTCTTTAAAATGAAGCCACGCTGTGGGGTCTGCTGTGGATCATTTAGATGCATGTAGTACTTTTATTGCTTCTTAAATAAGGAGCTATTTTCTCGCAGTGTTTATCCTCATTCGCTCGCAAAGGAAAAGCGAATCATGATATGGCTTTTAAGAAGACCAGACGGGTAGTCGATATCCACTTCCAATATATATTCCTTCCAAATTACAGGTTGTTTCGACGTCAGGAACTCTTTAAATTCCTTCCGTGCGTTAGCTTTAGCTTATGTCCCAACTATGCAGTGTCAGCATTGAATGGTGGAGTGGAGTAGGCTTTGTTTTTTTATTGTCGCATTTGCTGCCCGAGCATATATTGTCAGCAGTAGCGTAGAGTGGAGTGGCGAAAAGCCAGGAATATTCCCTGATGCGCATTCCCGATCTATCGATCGCCAGGAACAGCAAATGAAGTCAGTCATCGGTTGTTGGGTGAGACTCTAAAGAAGCTAAAGAGCTCGTTACGTGCTTTCAAAGGGAGGCTGGGACAACTGGTCGATGCTCCAACGATCGTGAAATTGACATCGCACTGTCCCATGTTACCATTAGACATAGTTCGTGAAGACCTTTTCCGCAGATGGCGAAGTTGTACAGTTGCTGGTTAGGTCTTTTTAGGAGATTCGCCCAGCAGGGTAGCCACAAAAAATTGTCACATACCCTGCTTGCCCACCGCCGCGTGGAGGCTCTCTTAGCAGTAGCGCACCTTTCAACAGCTTGTGTGATACCGCTGAAAATACCTTTTTCAAATACTGACATCGTGTCTAGGTCTGCAAAGACCTTCTTTAAATACGCTTGTAATCCTAACCTGGGACTATTTTACATGTTCCGGATGTAACCTGTAGTGTTTAAGGCAAGTGTCTCGAAATGTTTCGAAGCCATCTACTAGTTACAAAAGCATCTGTCTTTACGTAAGCGTCGTGATAACACCCTCGCGTTTGATAACACTCCATATGTTTTGGACCTGTTTGCCGTCTTCTCTACTTATCTCCGACAGGTTGAGTTTATTGATAGAACCTTACTTCCTAAGTTTTTTTTGACCAAATGTTTAGATTAGCCGGAAAGATGATTTAAGAATCGAAGCTTGGTTTTAAAATCTTTTTCGCCGTTTTTCTCGTAAAAGATTTGGTTCATTGACTTTTACATCAACGCCAACGCTAATGAAATTCTCATTATTCTCAGCAATCGCAGTTATCTTTTGGGTGTTAAATTATTTTCCTTAATCTTGTTTCTGATCAAGGTTGCAATCATGCCAACTTAAATCGCGGAATACAAATGGCATATAAAAGGGCCGCTTATAAAATAAATTGCATATTCGATGTTGTTGTCCTCAGCATTACTCCTTATACTAGGGTTGTGTTTGTAGTACCCTAGTAGTGGTTTCCAACCTTCATACTTGCTGCAGAAAATACTGTCTGGCTAATGTGACCTTGGATAGCCTTAACATAATCATTTCTTTCACGTTGGCTTAGTCAGTTCTATGGTTTCTTTGAAAGCATTATGCACGGGCTGTTATCTATGCTTAATTTATTTGCAAAGCACCTTCAACCCGTGTTAGGACTTGAGCGCACGAACTTGCTAAGAATAATGGTGCGTGTTTACTTTTTATTTTCTTATCGACTGTCCACTGTCTTTTGGAATATGTTCTCGAAATCTGCCTCTATATCTATCTATCTATCTAATCTGCCTATATATATATATATATATATATATATATATATATGTGTGTGTGTGTGTATATATATATATATATATATACATATATGGCACTTAAAACTGAAACTGAACATGACCACATTGAACTATAGAGCAGGCTTAGGGATTTTCTAACGACGCAGAGATGTCCTTACAATGGTCGTAATTCCTATCTGTGGACGCGATAGAGTAGAATCTGTTAAGAAAACTTGAACAAAACTCTTGTCCATGTTCATGTATTCACTGCTTAGCAATCCTCTTGGGCTTATTGCCAGAGCATAGTATTGCTTTCGGCTTTTGTCCTCAGTGATATGGAGCCAACATATTTTGTTTCTTGAGGTTTGAATCTTGATCTTATAAGAGCTGCTATTGATTTTGTATTGACGAACAGAACATGTATATCGGCATTCATAATTACGTAATTCTTAGAAAAAATTCACATCTACTTTTTCACTCTAGTTAATTTTCTCCTGAATTTATGAAATCGTTTTTCCTGCTGCACATGGATTGATTATATAAAGCCGACTTCAGTTTCAAACTCTGGTGGCATATGACCTTGTTAACTAACGACCGACAAGAACACTGAGGATCTTGAATGTTTCTATGAGCCATTCACTCTGACTTCCCGTAGGACCAGACGGGATGAACAACTAAGCGGTATCCGCGAATCACTGCCAGGAATCGCAGAATCCCGCGGGATATTGAGAACGTTCCTGAAGAAACTCTCTGGCAAATGTTCCATCATTATGAACCCTACTCCCTTCGATCCATGGGGAGTCATTAACCAAGTGATAAAATTCGTCGCTTAAAATTCTTGTCAGCAAGTGAATTTATGTTTCGAAATATCCCTTCAACAAACGGAGTACTTCCCAGTACTGCCTAAGAATTTCCTTGAACCATCCCCCTCTAGTTCAAAGGTTACTTGAGTAACTGTAACCGTAGCCCCTTTGGCAATAGCTCCTATTCCAGAACATTCGAACCGTGTACAGTACTCTTTACTGTATTTCTTATGCTTACTGAAAAATGCCATTGAGCTACTATGGAGAGTAGTTGAGCTTCGGTAAGTTGAGTTAAAACTTCTCTGATATAGCAACTCTACAAATACCATATCGCGCTCTAATTCCTCGCTATTTCCTTCGGGATTTTCCAATTCAGCTGCTATTTTGTGTTTCGTCGTGCCCAATTTCTATTCATCACAGCCTTCTATAGCTAAAGGAAGCTTATTAACTAAATTTTGCATTGCTTTGCAATTACTTTTTTTTTCGGCTAGACGTTTTATCCGGTCAAAGTTTTCATGCTATTTTGTCTTGTTTTCCCCAATTTTCCCTACTGCGTCTAAACGAGTACGTACAGTATGTAATCTTTATGAGTTTACGATGAGGTGGCGCGTTAAACCTGATTAGCCCTGGCTAGGAGAAAGCCCTTTTCACATAAATACAAATAGCAATACATTTCTTCTTGACTGATGCAATTGTGAACTTTAAAATTACATTTATCATGCCTGACTTATCCCAATCTATTTGCGCTTTTTGAAGTTGTTCTATGGCTTCATAGTGGCGCTATCTTTCTTCGTCGATAGAGTCCTTTAATAAACTTTGAACAAAGGAAACGAACTTCCTGTAAAGACAAACGCACTCAGTAAGCATCCAATAATCATCATTACTATACTTGCCATGTTTATTATTACAAATTGATATCTTCAGGCAAGATTATTTCATTGATCAGGTACTCCGGCGTCATCAATCAAATTTTGAATTGACGTTGGTACGACCTTCAGGATGCTTTTGGGTAGTCTCGAATGCACAATGCGCAAAAAATTTTGTTAAAGAAGCGTGATAAAAGAGTGGTTGTGCTGTTCAAATCCATGCTCAATTAATAGGTTTGGACTTTCTTAATTATTGCAATTGTATGACAATGTTTATGTTTAGTCGGAGTATTCAGCTCTGTCTAAGAGTTTTGAGATTTACGAGGTTGCATGCGAGGCCTGAAATAGTACCCTACTCCGAAAACTACCGCAGCAGAAGTTCGGGCTCCAAGGACGTAAGAGTCTCATCGGTGGAGTGGATGCATTAATTTAGACGCATTTTGCTACTCGAGATGCTCATGTTTATCTACGATGTAATACAGAGTGACTCCCAGTGTAGTCATGTCAAAGGCCATAAGCACCAGTTTGCGATTGTGTTTCCCTTCCGATAGTGCGTAAAAATCTTTAAGCTTTGGTTTCTCTGGCAAAGGAGGCAACCACTTGCCAAAATCGGTAAAATATTCCTGCATAGTGTAACCCATGCTATAAAACTGGTCATTTTTAAAACGATTCGTTGATATTATTTTAAGGCAGAACTATTTTTACGTAAGTCGGTGTGGCTCATTTTAATTAGAAACAATACATTTAATGTAATGTTTACTAATGATCAATGGCAAACAAAATTCTACGCATATAGGAAAGTTGATGATACGGAAGTGAAACGATGCAAAGACATTTGGGAGGGGGTCGCAGAAAAAAGCATCCGGCTTGAAGAATATAAGTACTGCTTGCTTAATGGAAGTCATATTTCAAAATGTAAAGCATGATATTTTCAATTTCCACGGCAAAAAATACAGTCTTATGGTAGCACTATGGTGGTTCTTGGACGTGTTTATCTTGATCTGGCATGACCTGCATAGGGTTATCCCAGACAGAGCCCCAGAAAGTGAATCCCAGAGAGTTTCTTAGAGAATGTACCCGAAAGACTGCAGCCAAGAGGTTATCCGAGAGAGTAGCCCAGACATCACCTCCTATGTCGTATCCTGGATAGGTTCGGTGCATTCTTCGAGAGTGTCTCGGGAGAGTGCCATAAAAAATTGATCCTTGAATGAAGCTAAAATCAATGTCTCGAAAGTGCGCCAGAACTAGCTATTATCCTTCTCTATTAAGACTCTTTTTGACAATAATTTCAAATTAGTAGCTCATGGAGCGGATTTCCTGCGGATATGATGGAGCTTACCAACATTCTCATTAAGAATAAGTTCTCTGAATTTCCTGTAAGTAAATCTATCATGTCGTATTTAAACCAGAAACTGGATGCACAATAACGACTGGCTAACGAAATAAATGCGTGTCAGACACGCTTTTTCCTGCTCCCATACTTAGTTTTTGTTTCCGAGGTCACTAACCCAAGAATTCTGGGCAAAATAAATACTTATTATAAAGGCAACTGACCTAAAGCTTTATTTATTCGCACTTATTTCATTTCTGCATTTTACTTTAGCGGTGCATTTCGCTTGCCTAAGTTCTCTAGATCTGTGTACAAATCTGATGTGTACACATTTTTGTGAGCTGGTTCTAATTCCTATTATATCGAAGAAACGTCAAGGCAATTCTAAGCGTCGAGGAGCACCTAGGTAATGACAAATTCTCCCATGTTTGGTACCACTTGCAGGACAGTGATTGTAAACTCGTGTGCTCCAAAACATGGTTCTCCATTTCGGATCACGCACCCACTGACTTCCAAAGGACATTGAAGGAGACCATGTACATTTGTTAAGTTACAGTGGCTCATAGCTTAGGCCAGTCATTTAGCACCCAAGTTAACTATCTAACATTATCTATCTTTATTCGGACTCTATCTTCCTAAATTTTTATATCCTTCTCTGTTTCCCATTATTCGCTTCCTATTACAACGTAGAGATTTTTTTTTTTTCTTGCAACAAGAGTGTTAAGCAGTTTTCGTCAAGTTGCTAATGGTCAATTAAGCTTCATTCTCCTGGAAGTCCGACGTCTATCGTGTTACGCGCTCATCTAAAGCGTTCATTATTCAAACGATAGGTATGTTTAAGCCTCTTTCTCGTAAGTAGCTTCCTGTAACTTTGTTTATGATATTTTGGAAATTGTGAGTGATTGCCAAATCAATTTTTTTATTCTGAAAATTGTAGGATACGATGTAACGTGTCCGACCTTTGGTTACTTTGCGAGCAGAGCAGCAATAACAAACTTTAGACTCCTCAACAGCCCACATTTTTTAGTAAATTTTCTTCGTTCGAGCACAAGGCGTTCAAAATTAACATTCGAATGTTGCGTTATTCATTGCTTCAACTGGATTTTTGGTCGGCGAATCTATTTCATACATTCTGCTCTTGCCAAATGTTTGTTTAGATTGTTCTAGAGTTACCGAACGTGTTGCAAGAGCTATGTTTTGGAACCGGCGAAAACTGTACGTTATGTGTCTAGAAATAGCTGGCAATACTTAGAATTACCGACTTGCACCTCCAAACAAAGAACATAGTCAATAAAGTAATTAAGCGTAGCGATATGTCAGTGAACAACCATGTTGCTTTATATCATAGAAAATATAGGACTTGTCTTGGATAATGGAAGAGCCCTTCAGAGTTCTTCTGCATAAATTTTTTTTATGTAGAAGCTCGCAGAAATCGCAGATTTCGGTTCGAATAACAAAACCGTCAGCGTGTATGACATAAGAAAAACGAAACGACTTCATATTTTCTAGATACGAGATATTAATATTTGATGAGACAACGAATGAAATGCGCTAAGCAAAGCATTTCCAACGTTACAGGACTACCGCGTGTAAGTGAAAAAGATTCGTCTTGTTTCATCACCGACGCTCTTCTTTCCATTGCCCGTATTCCAATCTGCCGGCGTTGACGCGTTAACTAGTGCCGCAGGCCAACTAAGAGAGGAATACGGATGTTAACGAAAATGGTTACGCACATACGCATTTCCGATAAACTTTCCTCGCGCCTCGCGTGCATATACATTCAGAATCAATCTCAAGAAGATAACATACGAGTGCTTCGAGTGACATCAAAACCACGCATATGCACTCACAAACCAGTTGTCACAGGCTCAAGTTCATAATGGCTCCCTGAATCAAAAACGGGGCTTGATTAGTCTTGTGCAGCGCCAGGAAATATCTTAAGAGATACTAGTGACAGGTGTGAGTTAATAACCTTCACGAAGGCATGTGGTGACAAATAAATATTGGTACTTAAATCAGACATGTAGCCATGAATGAGTAGCATAGCACAAGGTTCTGGATGAAAAACACAAAATAAATACACAAAACTTTACGGAAAAAAGTTGTGAACGCTGAGCGATCAGAGGTCTTTTGGAAAAGGAATTAACTCTAAAGATGCATAGTCTATATAGTGGTTATAAAACTTCCGTTACAATGCCTGGAGTTGCCTCCACCTTAAGTGTGAAGGGTTCTCATTTAGACGTAATAGTGACCAGGAAAGATGCATTGAAATCATGTTTCTCCTCTTAAAAAATACTTCACCTTAAACATCACGAATCTGATGTTAACCACTAATTACATGCTTGAAATAGCTCAATGTCAACATTTAAAACGCATAGTCGACTTGAGACACCTTCATAAAGACTGAACTCGAACGCATCCCTGTGCCATCGCCTCCAAGGCCATCTCTTCCAAATGATTACAAGCGGCAAGGGTCGGTCTTGGGTAAAAGTGATTTATTTTTGCAATGGCTGACGCAGTAGGTCAACGAAGATAAAGTCGAGTACCCCTTAATAGTCTTCAATGTAATAAAGAACAATATTGCAAAACTGCAAGTTACTGGTCCATGATTCTATTTATGTGGATATTTTTCTGTTTATATTTTTCTACACACTCATACACAGACACAGACACAGACACAGACACAGACACAGACACAGACACACACACACACACACACACACAGACACACACACACACATATATATATATATATATATATATATATA
>QQSS02195279.1:0-12677 GCA_003687565.2 Craspedacusta sowerbii
GATGATGATGATGATGATGATGATGATGATGATGATGATGATGATGATGATGATGATGATAGTGATGATGATGATGAAGATTATGATGACGATGATGAAGATGAAGATGATCATGATCATGATGATGATCATGATGATGTTCACGATGATGATTGATCGTTCTTGTTATTATTGACCTTCCAATAGCGGTCGCCCTAGCTGCACAGGTGCTCTACTGAAAAACTGACTGCTCTAATACAGATCAGTAAGCCAGCAGCAAACGCAACGGCTTCTAAGCACTGAGATTTAGCTATGATTGCACTGCGGGTTATAGCGAGACTAGGTACAAATATTAAGAGAAAAGGAACTCATCACCAAAACAAAAGAGGATGCAACAACACTGTGTAAAACCCATCGTTCTGGCACTAAGTATTACCTGGTCCACAAGTTCAGTGGAGACCGCGAGCTGTACATGGCTTCAAGCAGCTGACAGAACTGCTCAACTTCAAGGAAAGCCTCGCCGTCATGCTTATGCATTCTAGATAACGACGAAGATACGGAAAATTAGTTAAGCTGAAAGGAACATGGAGAGCAGATGCCTGTTTGAGGTTTGGCGTAACGATTCAGGGACCAAAGCACATATCTCGGCTGATGGGCAACAGGCAAGGTTCAAGCCGCACGGGCTCAAATGAATGCAGCAGAAATAAAAATGCTGTTGCAGAAGCAGCTACCTTCAATTACAACACAGATGCCACAGAGACAAGAGGCATTCGACAAGGACTGACACTGACAAAAACACAACACGCATGAAAAAAAAACGAGATGCGATCGAGAGGAGATAACGAGAACACCCCATAAGAGGCAAAGAGGTTTGGGTACTAGACAAAGGCGAGACGTTGCTAAGTGACTCGAGACAATGCAAGACCGAGGTGCTTTGAGGACAAAGCGACCAATGTACATTTTTTAAAAGCAAGTTCTCGATGACGCCTCAAGGCGCCTTTAACATACTCGAACGAGCGAGAACAAAGCCTCTCAGCGATTGTGTTCGACACACACACAAACACACACACAAACCCACACACACACACACACATATATACACCACTACTTCCTTCCCACTTCAGCAAAGGTTATCAGACCCTAAAAATCAATTCAGCAGCAGAGCCGAAAACACAATTCGTAGAAAGGAATCAAATAGTTAAGAAAATTCAATGATGCGCAAAGCAAAACGTAGGCGAAATTGCTGCCACTGATCCGTCTACAAGCCCTGCTAACAAGGCGCTTGACGACTATAAGGAAAGCCCTAATAAAATATATATTGAAAAACATAGACACTCCTACCATAACGGGCAACAAAAGAGAGCGAGAGAGAGTGAGAGAGGGAGAGAGAGAGAGAGAGAGAGAGAGAGAAAGAGCAGGAAAGACAAAAGTTTGAACATGCAAAAACCATCAAGAAGATTCGAGCGCAAAGCAAAAATGCACCTTTAGGGATTTTTTTCAAAGAATGACATAAAGCGACCTTACAAGTCCTGACAAGCAAGACTGCGGCCGGGCAGACCACAGCAAGCACGTCACTAGCCCCACCGTGGTTAAGGCAAAAGATAAAATATATGACTATACGCACCTGAGCAGTTTTTGTAGGTATCGAATGCTAGCCTCAGCATGCGCCTTTGTCTTGAGTGTGTCAAACATGGCTGTCCACCAAACTGCGAAGACAGAACACACTCTCACTTCATCAACATTAGCACTTCCGCAATACCAAGCCACGCCTGCTGTAACTTAACATGATAACCTGTATTGCCAGACCACGTGCAACAACATTACGAGAAACAATACCAACACACAAGCATACAGTAGGTACTTCAAAACACGCACACGCAATTCTGAATGCTCATCGTCATTTCATCTCCTGTGAGTAAGCAGAAGAAACAAGACCAAACACCGCGTCGAATAACAACATGTCGAAGATAGTCTAGCAGGCCGCAACTGTTTCTTCTCCCAGTAAGGGCAACTTTTAGGCGCCATCTACACTGACAATGTCAGTTATTATGGGGATAATTGGGCATCCAGGCCAATAAGGAATTATAGCGAGAAGATGCTTACGATTGGCCAGGAGACAGATGCAACAGATTAAGCAGCAAGCAGCATTACACTACATACAGAAAACTAACGATTGACAAAAAAAGCAGCTGCCATACCTTTGATTCCATCTTGCAAATTAGAAGTAAATTGCGACAGCGTCCAAATAACCGCCAGATAAGCGTCCGAGTTGCGTGATTTGCCCAGAACAATCTGTGCAAGAGAAATTTCCCCAGCAAACTCACAGGCAAAAAAAGAGCACCAACGGAAACAAAGGAAGCTTAGTTCACAGAGAACAGAAGAATCCTCAGCACTGGCTTCAATTTGTACATCAAGCCCCAGGTGGCTTGACCCATCTTGAAAAGTTTTATTAATGCTTTTTTTCTTCTGGTTTCCCGTCGCCAGCGGCTAACTATAGCTCAGTTCTGCATCTTCACCTGTTAATTTATGGCGCGCGCAAACCCGTACAGGCGCACGCACAAACAAACACAGGCACAGACACGGACACACACACACGCAAACACAAACACACACACACACACACACACACACACACACATACACACAAGAAACAAGCTTGACTTCTCATTAGTTACAGCAGGTGGTTCTTGCATTGAGTGATATGCAATCAGTTATGGCCAGGACAACCAGCATCTGTATCCCTACCAGAACTCGCAAGGAAAAGCTCCAATCTTGAACATCGCTTCTACTGCTAATAAAATGGCGACTAAAACCCGTGAACAAACCCCAGGGTGGCAGATAATGTAACTTTCACAAACCCTAAATTCATAATTATGGGCTAGGAGATGAAGATTGCACTGATGCGAAACGAAGCCGCATAACAAAAACTTCGCCTCTTCATCTTAGGCAGCGCTTTCCCTGCCGATCACAGGCTCATCAATCACTTCCATGATTATATTTTGCATCTAAGAAAGCTGCAAACGCTAAGCTTCGACAAAAAGTAATCATCCGAAACATCCCAGATGCATGTGGCTCGCTGCTGCCAATCTGCTCCTAAATTAACCAAAATAAAAATGTCTCGCTTTGAGTGGGTTCTTTCTACAATTCATGGAGTCCATGATCAGTAAAAATCTATGTGGAGACCTTCTCCGTACGCAACGATCGTTTTGCAAAGTCTGATCCTTTATCCTGGCTTTCCACTTCTTATTGAAGTAACAGCAGGCACAAATTTCACGCGATTCGCGGATACAAAACCTGCTTAGGAGTTGAAAAAAAATTTGCTGCGTCTGCGATTTTGGTCGTTAGCATTCTTCTAAAGCATCAGCCATCAACTTCGGGCACGAATTCAGCTCCTCCAATAACAATTCTCGTCTTTAAGATGTTTCGCGAAAAAGAATTTCAATTGATTATTAATTCCACGGAACGAAGCAGCTTCGTCTGTTCGACCATGCTTGGATCACAAACATCATGCTGCAGCCACGGATCACCCGAAATCCTTTCGTTAAAAGTTGTCCATTTAAATTCACGCAAGTAAATTTTTACGTATTTTTTAAAATTTACGTAGGTCGCGAGCGACCGGCTTGGTGAGGGATGGCACAACATTCCAAAGCACTTCACAGCAACAACAACAAACAACAACAGAAAACGCAGAGCCAGTGTAGCAAGCAATCACGGATAATCGCGATTACGTCATCAGGCAGGTTTCTCGCAGTTTATCCTCAAGCCAACAATCTGCATTTCTCCTGAACACCGACTTACGGCGTTTAAAATAATAAAAGAAATGATCATATTCAACAGCTGAAGATAGATGAAACTGATAAAATAAGAAAATGGTGAATAGCTGAAAGCAGGGCATGGCTGACAGTACCTCGTCACATTGGTCCAGGAAAACTGGGCTGTGCGTCCTTGCAACTGCTTGGATCAGCAGACGCTCCGCAATCGTTCCATGGCCTGAAGAGATAAGTACAATAAACGAACAAAATCTGAAGGAAACTTACTTATATGTCGGAATAATCAGCAGCTCATAATATGAAATAAAATCCAACGAGCTTTATAACTTCCCCTGCACTTCCACGACGCAAATGCGGGAAAAAAAAATATCAATACTTACAAACATGAATGTTTTCATAATACGAAACGCACCTCCATAATAACATGTAAGCGCACACATACACATACCCACAAACAAACACACACACATACACAAACATATTTATATGCACACATACATGAACGCAAACAGGTATAAATATATTCACGCATGAGAACATGTGTCAATACATGCTCCTATAATAGTATAGTAAATGGCGAATAAACACTACTCTTATAGGAAGACAGTTTTAAAGAGGTGCTATCTTTGATTGCCTAGACAAGATCATTTTTGAAGGAAACTTGCACACACCTGTATATATGAGATAGGATGTCGCTTAACAGGGTTCTAATCGACTGATAGCTTTTCAGGCGAGGTTAAGAAATTTAGAATGCGGTCCCTAATACTCAGATAAAATGTCTGATCAAGAGATCTCAATCAGTCAGCTCTCAAAAGCCCCGCCATCAGCATGTTATAACAGATAAAAACTTGAAACAAGAAGTAAATGCTTGCGCAGGCGAATTCTAAGCAACTAACTTATAGTCTGATATCGACTTATAACTTACTCTGATATCGATATCAAAAAAATTTTCCTTCATAGTACAAGCTCCATTTACCTTCGAAAAAAGTTGGACAAGAACGCAAACAAATCTTTAACGCAGCAAGTGAAAAATTACAAGGAAACGAGGCGCTATATCGTATGGATTATTCGTCAAGAAATCCAGTGACGTCCGGAGTAGCAAGATGAAAACTAAATAGCAGCATTGCATATTGCTTCGCTTTGTTTTGTATCTCCAGAAATTGCGATCTCATTTTAAAAAAGAAGACTCAAATGCGTATGCTAATAAGAACTCTAAACAGACATGATTGCTGTAAAGCTCTTCCAACAACTGGCGGCTTACTCTCGGATTCATTATTTAAAAAATACAGACTGACTACACAGTTTCATTTAATCGACAAAGACTTGCTGGACTTCGGTAGGTCCATTACAAAGACTGATACGGAAATCATAAAACCTGCAAGAAACGCTAAGTGCTTCAAAACTTCTGCTTGACCAAGCAACAATGCCATGCCATTCAAAGTTTAGATCACGCAAAGTTAATCCACTACCTTGCTGTGCTTGAGAAACCAGAGTTGACGTAACTCCAACCAGAAACGTCCCCACCGCTGATCGCGGACACTCAAGAAGAAGTTGCGACAAGAGAGCTTTCAACTCGCTTGGCAAGTAGCAGGACGGATAATCTGTCATGAACAATACAGAACATCATCCAGCTTTTTTAAGCAAACGATGATTACGCCGGCAGACAATCAAATCAGACATGTGTGCCAGAAGTGACCTAGGGCTCATAGTGAGCACTATAACTACATAACTATTCTAACTCAGTACTATATACTAACTCACTAAGCGACTTAGCAGCAAGGGCTTGCCACATAGTTCAGTCTTGCACAAGCCTTTCTTTCTGATAACTGATCAGATGCAACTTCTGAACTCGGAGCTAGGATAAAAACCTATTTCTAACGATCTGCATCTTAAATACTAATGGCAAAGCGAGCAAGCTAATTTCGAGAAAGCTCTGCAATGCAGCAGCTCCAGGGAAGAGAAGTAAAACGGAGGAGCGTTGCGGCACTTCGACATGGCCAAGAAACCCGGTCGTTCATCCTAGCAGACAGGTCTTTTGCAGGGACTTGACACGCGACATACGTGTATACATACCGGGACCATCCAACAACAACAGCAACAACACCAATATATTTTCCCCTCGAATGCAAGTTACATAAGTAATCAACTCAATAGTCGCAATGCAGTTATGAATAACCATGTAAACCGTAACGATTCTAGTTAATGACCCAAAGTTCCCTTTGCTGCGCTAACAAAATGGACACGCGAAAAATCCGCATTTTTAATTCTCAAGCGAATTATCATACCGCATCGAAGAGTGCGTACGGAAATTAAGAACTGGCAGCCTATCCTAGAAGACTCAAAAAAAAAAAAAACATGCTGATTGGGGAATCCATAAAATATAATCAGTCTTGCTCGCCTTGAGCTTCCTTGAGATAGGCCAGATCTTTGTCAGCAGGCCCCGCAAGATGCAGATGCAGCCAGGAGGCAACTTCCTTCAGCCAAATCTACACGATTATAAAAGGGACAAATAACGCCTCTCAAAGGGAAGCTCTAATTACGGCTTAATATATTCTCCAAGAATACACACTTCGGCAGGTTATACGAACATTCTAGAGACGGCTCACTCTTGTATCTATCATACATCTACATAAGTATGTACAACATAACTCTCACCAGTGGATGATTGGGGAACTTCCCTTTTACTTCATCTATGCGCAGGCGAAGTGCACCAACATCCAACTAGAACGCATTTGGATGAAAGGTAAAGTGGTAGGCCTTCGACTAACTTCATGCCATTACTCACTAACCAACTGCACTAAAAGCATCCCATAGGAAACAACCAGCCATCTCTTTATCAAGCCCCCTCCGTGGTGTAATACTCGTATACGCGGATATTTCTTCTGTTACTGCAATCGGTGTGTTAGGGTGTTGCTTATGAGCACGACGTAGCATACTTACTCTTGTATACAAGTGAGAATTATTTTATTTGCGAGAGGGTGACGACTTGTAACTTACGAGGACATGACATTTGAAAACAAGGTGACTTAGGACCATGCAAGAGCAATGAAGAAAGTTTGAGACACACTTATGGTCAACGTTACTAGCGAGGTAGAGGAGGAAACTAACATGGATTGCATCTTAACAGGCTCCGGATCAGAGTTTACTGGAGCCGTACACATATGTTCATTAACAGATAAGGTTACCTTCTGGATGGCTCCTTTAACATCGAAAACCGGAGGGGGCGGCTTTTGCTTTTTTTCTTTCTTTCGCGGCTGGTTGCGAGGAGACCTCGACTCTCCTTGCTCAACTGACTTCGAATGGTCAGAATCGAAAGGAATTCTGGATGGGACCTTCTCCAACTTATGATCCGAATCCTCAATATGCCCACTATTGCTATCAGCAAACGCATCTGCATACATATTCGCATCAAGTTCAATTGGATCTGCCAAAAGACCAATTATTATATAATAATAATTATAATTAATAATAATAATTATATATAATAAGTACTTGGACACAGCTGTCATAACTGGTTTATGTCACAACTGGTGTAGCATATGAAAGCCTGCCAACTTCACCCAAACTATTGATATTGGGATTATTCCATTACTTTTGAATGTTGACGTTAGTTTGGATTGCAACTTGCTCTAATCAGAAAACCATGCAAGGAAGACAAAGGCTGGATAAGTATCTGCCAGTAAAGATCATCTTGCAATCAGAGACACACAAAGATACAATACTTCAGAATGAAAAAACTGAGAAAACTGAGGAAATGCCAGTAAAAGGTAATTAATCAGACAGAAGACAGACAGAAACTAGTCTCGGGTGAGAAGTCTAGCAGTTAGGAAAAAAATTTCATAATAGTTGGAGAAAGGCTTATTAGACATTGAAGAAGACAAAAGAATTTTACAAAACTTGATCACTGCAGCAGCAGTGATGGGCTGTCATTCTTTTATACTAATGATTATAATTTGAGATGCAAGATAGATGAGTTAGGATCAAAGATTGCTAATAAAAATGTGCATGTGATTGGTATGGAAGCAAAATTTGGGAATTTGGGTTGGTGCAGGACCAAAGTCTCATGAAAACACTTACTAATATGAGATGCTAGACTTGGCCATGCATGAACAGTCAACAGAAGTGACAAAGTTCAGACTGTGACAACAGTGAGCCACATGGGATTGTGTTTACTGGCAAGCAAAATATGATAGATCTCAAGAATAATGAAATGCCTTTGGTAAAAAAGTGACCATGCATGTTTGCACAGGATGTCTAGATCTGAGAAACAGAGTTCAACAGTGAAAACCGTAAAGCCAAATTACTGGGAAGATAATTTGAAGATATTTGCAAAAATCTACGCAAAGCATTTGAACATAGTAATGCTGAAGACAAGTGGAGAATATTTGAGAATGCTATAACAGATTTAGTTTGGGAAAAATGATCCTATTAAGAAACCTGTGAAAAGAAATGCTGTCAAAATTAGGATACCAACTGAAGCAATAAAACAGATACAAAATTGTGACAAGCTTGGAATGAATGCAAGGAGCTTCAATCGATACAAAGTACCAAAGGTATCAGAAACAATGCTACATGTCTAGAGAGAAGGGACAAGAGCCAGCACCAAGATCAGCTCATCAAGGGTATGCTAGGATTTTCCAAGCATGACCTGCACATGATACTAGAGTAACCATGAAACATGGAGTTTTTCCTGACAGAAACCAAGAAACAGCACAAGACAGATGGAAAACTAATTTAAGATCATCTAAGGCTTTGGCTTCAGCGATCAACAGTAGCATCCAGAGCAGTGCTCGGACAGAGTTTTTCAAAAAAACTCTGAAGATCTGGATCCTGAAAATTTCCTGCTGTTGCGCAGGTTTATCAAATGTTAGAACATTGTGTAAAGTCTGGTATCCACCTTTAAAAATGGACATCCTGCTTCATGAGGATGTCCAGAAAAAAATGAAGCTACTGCTCGGGTTAGTAAAATCGCTTTTTATCAAAGGCTGGAATAACTCTGCGTAGGGAAAAGCAGACCTGATGGAAGCATACACAATTATCACTAGAAAAGGGAGGAGAACATGATTTGAATTAGTATCTGAGAAAATCAAGACTAGGCTTTAGGAGATTCTTCTTTTTGCAACGTGTACTCCAGCACTGGAACAAACTGCCACAGCTAGTGGTTGATGGTCCAACAGTCAATGCATTCAAAAATTGATGTAATATTTACAAACTTTATGATATGGCATTTATAGACAAAAGGCATCCTACCAAACCATATACAAATCCAAATGTATGTGTAATGATTTACTAAGCCAAAACACTTTTTTTAAGTTTTTTTTTTAAACAAGGTTAGAAAAGCAATTGAAGAATAAAAACCATGCCCTTGAAAATGAAAAAGAAAAATTTACACCCTCATCCTTTGCGCAGATAGAAGCGGTTTTTACCTCGGCTTTGAATTTTCGGCACACTTTCTCCTTCGATTAGTTTCTTTTGAGCTTTCTTAACGTCAGCTTTCGTGACATGGCCTTTCTTCTTGTTCACAACGGTTTCCCATTTTCCCGTTTGCGAAGACATACTTTCAAAAATATCGACCGATGCGCTAATAAAATTTAACAATCTATACACAATGCCAAGTAACGACAACGACGAACTATTGGTATAGGCGCCTTTAGCAAGCAACGTGGCCTACGCAGGTTCGCACAGCATCATCCGCCATCTTATTAAAGAAGATTTCGTTTCGTTACAGGTTGATCTTTGGTCGGATGCGCGTCACTTCTGACTTCCTGCACCTCACAGTCCTCAAACCTCAAACTGCCAGACTTACAATTCATCCTCTATGAAAAGATGAGCTCCAATCATCCTAAAACATTCTAGTATGCTGCACTTCAAATGATGAGTTACTTGATTTTACCAAATAAGCACTACTTTCTTAACTTGCAACCTTTAAGACTTTGTTTCGATTGTCATCGATTGTTCATGATATTTCGTTATGATCTACATCTAAATAAGGTAAAATTCCTAAGGTATGCTAAATATTGTTAAAAAATATTTCTGAATGTAACCTAAAAATGGCTACTGCGAAACATCACCTTCGTCGCTACACCACAATCATGACGTACCTATCTCAAGCACGAAAATATTTTTGGTCGTATACCCTGCTGGTTTTAAGGCACCATACATTATTTTAAAAGTATGTCGGCATCCTTATATAACATGAAAAGAAAAGCTTCAGGTTTCTCTCTATTGAAAAAATTTAACTTTTTGAGTAATTTGCAGTTTGGGTTCCGTACTAAACATTCGGCGAATCATGCTCTGGTTGCCTTGATTGAAAAGATTAAGCTAAGTCTTGATGATGGCGATTTTGCTTGTGGGATATTTATAGACTTGCAAAAAGCATTAAAAAACTTGAAGCCTACGGTATAAGATCTAACGTAAATGAATGGTTTCGGTCTTTTCTCTCAAACCGATCAAAGGATATAACGTGCGGAGTCCCACAGGGTTCAGCTCTTGGCCCACTACTATTCATAATATATATTAATGACTTTAAACACTGCCTTTCAGCCTCCATAGCGCATCATTTCGCAGATGATTCTAATATCCTATTGAGACATCGCTCGGTAAAAATTATGCGAAAGTCGATAAAAACCGAACTGGGAAAGTCTTCGACTGGCCATGTGCAAATCGTTTATCTCTTAACGCCAAAAAGACGGATGTAGTGCTCTTTAAGCCGCCGCAAAAAAAGCTGACGTTAGACTTACCGTTAAGTTCGCAGGCGCCAACTTGTTCTTATCCAGTAAGGTAAACTATCTGGGAGTGCTTATGGATTCGTCTCTGACTTGGAGGCCTCATACTAAAAATCTCCTGTAATGGACGATATTAAGGTGTAAGCCAGAATCTGCCAATAGACTTTGCGTGGATTCGTTTTCAGTAGTTCCCATAAGGCCTTGGGTCCTAAAGTATTGATCTATTTGCCTAAATGAAAACATATCTTCATGAAAGCCGTAGTGGGCACCGGGGCCAGTGACATCACGCCGCTTGTAAATTGCACTTTTGGAGAAAAAGAGATTGCTGTTGTTGTAGTCTTTGTTGATGTTGTTGTTTTTGTTGTTTTTACAAGATATTCCCTGTATAAAGACGAGAAATGCTACTCGCTGCTTGGAGAGAAATGGTGGTGAGCTCTGTTAGGTTTGTTGGTTGCGCATCATCCGACAGATGACCACCAAAACGGAGGTTTACTTGGTGAGTTGTTTAGCCGACTCATATCAGCTCATGCTTACGACATAAAGCCAAGCTCATGACGACCTTCTCCCACAATGATCAGCTCCGCGTAAGTATACTGCATTCTTGCCCGCCAACTAGGAGAGCCTCCACGCGGCGGCCGGTGGGCAAGCAAGGTATGTAACATAATTTTGTGGCTACCCTGTTTGGCGAATCTCTTAAGAAGACCTAACCAGCACAGTACGCCTTCGTCGTTTACTGGGAAGGTCTTCAAGAAGAGCGTCTACTGGTAACAGGGGACATCGCGATGTCAGCTTCAAGATCGTTGGAGCATCAAGCAGTCGTCCGAACCTTTCTTTGAGGGCACGTAACGAGCTTTTTAGCTCCTTGGGAGGCTCAACCAACATCCTACGACTGGGCTCATTTGCTGTCGCCATCGATCGATGGACTGGGCATCCGGGGAAACTCCTGGCTCTTCACCAACAACAACACTGCATTCTTAATTCTTTTTGAAAGTTAGGGCACTCTTCCTACCACCATCCACCTATCGTCGGATAAGTCTAACGCAGGACGTAACTCTCCCTTGTTCTCGTTTTTTATCTCAGAGCATGCACGCACAGTTTAAATACAATTTTCCAGCATAACATTCAATTTAAACAATAAAAGAAAAAATTTCGGGCATGCCCGTGGCAAAACTGGTTCAGGTTAGAATCATGATTTTGCGTTTCAAGCTGAAGAATGCTCGGTCGGGAGGCTAATCCGGTATGGCTGTCTGATAATCATTTTAAATCTCCAGAATAGTCCATCCCAAGAAATGAAAGGCCTCTCATAGGCCTTATTCACAGACTCAAAACTCATTGGAACAAATCATCTTAAGTACAATACTCTGCACAAGAAAGCAGATCAGCAGAGCAACATCCTGCCAAAACGGTTACAATATCAGTGGTTAAAAATATACAACTGAGAAAATGTTGGAATATCTCTCATTACCAGGTATTCATGACAATGCTAAAAAAATCGCAATGTAGCAATGGGCAAAAACTTTTCCTCGAAAGGGGATTGGTACCAGGTCATATGTCTTAAGAGGAATTTAATAGCTGAATCCTGGATAAGAGAAACGGAAATTTCCGTTCCAAAATTAAAGCTCTTTGTGCCATAGAGAGCTATGAAGAGGAATCCTCGAAATATGCAAGGAAAAGTAAAAATGTTTTGCCTATATGGGAACGATAGCTCATCACCATGCACGTCACTTATGAGCTTTATATAGGGAGAATCGCGTCTTGCGTTGGCGAATCAGAAAATAAAATATTTTGCGCGCGTTCTAGACGAATTCGACAAAATGAGAAATTACGAACAATAAGCTTCTGAACAAAAGCAGTGAATGGAAGCAAGTTGTTTGCCAAGTTTCAGTCTTAAATAATGAAAGTGAGAACATATCGATAGACCATTTAAATTATTATTTGGAAATACCGGACCAAGACCTAGAGAATTAGAAAATGCCGACCTAGTCCAAATTTAACACCCTCATCCCGCCAACAACAGCATACATACATACATGTAACCGTCTTAAATGAGTTCATGAAGACAAGGTGTTCCAAAGATTTTACGCGTGAAGAGGAGAGATCTTCTGTTCAAGCCAGCCAGAAACCGATACGGTTCGTGATACCTTACAAGGGTTCAAAGCAGTCAATCTTTATAAAGCATCGATTTAGTTACCTTACGGCTAAG
>QQSS02195290.1:0-12676 GCA_003687565.2 Craspedacusta sowerbii
TAATAATAATAATAATAATAATAATAATAATAATAATAATAATAATAATAATAATAATAATAATAATAATAATATTGTTTTTATTACTTTTCTTCCAAGCCTAGGCAGAAGATGCTGCTACTCCAGTGCATCTTGCACGGTTAGGGTGTGGATTATTATACAGTTTACGGTCTATACTCCGAGTGGTTGCTTGCGTATTTGAGTCGTTTTAAAAACTGACTCAGCGCCATTTAAATTATAGGAAATACGTTCTTCTAAATAACATGAGCTGGAAAATCGATGCACAGGAAATCCAAGTGGCTCCGAAGGAAGCCGGATCTCGAGTGTCTATGGATGTGGACGTACGTTTTCGCGATAAATATTTTTCGCTTGTTATATTGTAATTTGGGAACTATTGGTGACCTTGAAATGAAAAGGTTTTGCGGAGTTTAATTCAAAGGTTTTTCATCATCAGGTAGATATTTGGCTTTAAACAGAGTTCCTCCCTGTGCCTTATCAAGTTAGGATGCTTCTTGGGACGAAAAAAATCTTGAGCTACTTTTTCACAACTTTGTGCGACTTTGCTACTTGGTCTTTTAAATTTCTTATAGCGCGGATACACCGAAAATCAAATATTCACGAACGTGGCTATGTACAAGGTGCGTTTTCTGGGATCTGATAAATTCTAGCAGTTGTCATGGTTTGTATTTCTTCACCTGTCATAAGTAACAGTCATTTTCGAGAAATTGACTAAAGCGGTAGACGGAAACGAATAAATGAGACAATAAAATTTATGGTTTTAATTGATTAATATTACTTAGCTTAGATGTAAGTTGGTAAGAGACTTGTCAGAGTGAAATTGAAAGGAAATACGCGGGTGATGAAAGAGAAATCCTCGTTTTCAATTCTTAGTCGCAGCTTGTGTCAATTCGAAGTCTCGAACGCACTAAAATTGAATTGAATCGACCCGTTCTCCAGGAGCTGCGAAACGTGAGTAAAACATTAAATTAAGCAAATATTTTTAAAGTTATGAAAATAAAAAAACGTTATTAATGTCGTTCTTTGCGACATGGCGCCATATCGTTGTCATAGCATTGTCGCACTTACACATTCTGATGCGTCTGTTGAACTTCAAATTTTACTGGGTTTGGTGCTCGACTTGTCATTTTTGTTGTCTAAAGAACAAATTGTTGTATGCAAGGGTGAGAACGAAGATGTGAGAAATCGCTCATGCGCGAGTTTGATTTGCTAGATATGAAACTTCTGTTTACTTTTCTTATCTTTTCTTGATGTTGTCGTTATAGATGCTAGATATAACACACGAAAACATGAACCCATTCTTGGGGTTGGTCATTCAACCAAAAGCCAGTATTATTGTGTTCCAATATTGCCCAAAAGGCAGTCTGCAGGTAAGAATCATCCAGTAAAGTTTTTGGTATGTGGTTTCATAAACTACCTAACTTTTACCAACCAAATCAATAAGCAATCTTTCTTCCTGCCTACCTGCATACTGCCAAATCTAAATCGGCGCGTCTGTCTTAAACTTTTGTACCTCACCCACTAGCATTTACAAAAGCAGTAACCTAAATGTCTAGAGAAGAGCCTTTCTTGTAGGATGTTCTTGGAAATGACGACATTAAATTAGACATGCAGTTCATTTCCTCATTTGTCAGAGACATTGCCAAGGTAGGTGATTGGCGTTCATAAGCTGTGCATATAGTCGTCTGCAGTAATAATCTTCTAATATTACTAATAGTTATTAATGTTCTAATTTTGGTAATAGTTACTACTTTTCTAGAGTTACTAATAGAGCTAATGTTAGTAATACTTTAAGGAAGATGTGCAACGCTCAACTTAAAATGTGGATATTGCGTATGCATATGTTATTACAAGGACCACATTAACTTTACTGCTTAGCAGTGTGTTTATTTCGGCTTGCAAGTAAACTTGATAACTCCTACTACCACATTAACTTTGCTGCTTAGCACTGTGTTTATTTCGGCTTGCAAGTAAACTTGATAACTTGATAACTCCTTAATAATGCTAGTTTTGCCATTCAGGGTATGGCCTACCTTCACCATTCCTCTCTGGTTTCCTTTGGTCGGCTAAAGTCTCCGAACTGTCTCGTTGACAGTCGTTGGGTAGTAAAGCTAACCGACTATGGGACGAATTTTCTACGAAATGGTTTAGAGCCCTTATCTGCTGAGGAGGATCATGCATTTTTCTCCAGTAAGATACAAGAATTTCCAACCAAATTTTTGGGCATTCGCTTTAGAAATTTAATTAAGAAAAACAAAGGCTATTGACGTGAAGATCAACATGATGAGTGGAATGAGTGAAGTGAAATGATAAAGTGGGCAATCGATTGAGCGAGTTAGGGAGGGAATCAACTGAATTTTTTTGCACACAGTGATAATGGATGAGTTCTTGTTATTGTTCTTTTTTTTTTTTTTGGCAGGCCTTCTTTGGACAGCACCTGAGTTACTTCGCATGAAGCTTCCACCTTCACGCGGTACTCAAAAGGGAGATGTGTTTAGTTTCGCCATTATTCTACAGGAGTTATTACTAAGGATCTCCCCATATGAGATGCATGATCTCCAGCCTCAGGGTCTGCTATGAAGCATTTCTTGCAATAAATTAAAAGTAGTAATGGTTTATTAAATATAACATCCTAAGGTATTGTAGGTTAGTAAAATTGGTAGTTTGATTTCATATTGCTCATAAAGCAAAGTTGGGTTAATGTTAAGTATGATGTAAAAAGAAAAAATCTATTTATGCTCTTGCTTATTACTATTACAATCGTTATTATCATTACAATCATTACTGTCATTGTTATTTTAATATACTTATATGATTATTTTATTTTAGTTTGCATCATTTTATGTTATCCATTATATATTATATTATTATACATATTATGTAAATATTATCAAGATAGATTATGTTATAGTTATAAATACATAATACTTTTTATTATCGTCATCCTTATTATTATTGATCGCGTTATTTTTATTATTAATAATAAGATATTATGGCATATAACGGGCGTAGCTAAGCACAGGAGTTAACGTTTTTCTTTCAAACTGGAAGGTATATAGGAATATCTCCTCACTTCTTTTATCAATACACTTTAAATACCATGAATGAATTTGCTGCATGGCTAAAGGAAGCGAATGAATTCTTTTAGAAATAATCATGCGCGTTAAAGCGCAGGAATCTCCGCCATTTCGACCGATCGCTTATTCGCATGCCGGTCGAATGAGCTGCACTGCCGAGCTTCAAACGGACCGAGAACTTCATGACGTCATGAGAATGTGCTGGGCTGAAGACCCAGACGCGAGACCAACATTTCCTGAGATCAATAAGTACCTACGAAAGATGGCTAGCGGGAAGTAAGCTAACTTACCTCTACAACTCCACTCCTTTTTATTTTCTCGAGCCACCATTGGAGCTCTGTGAGAGGACCTGTCAATATTAGCGCTTGCTAGAACCAGCCACTTAGCATCTGAACTTCTTAGTCCTTCTTATTGCCTGGTGCTGAAATTTTTGCGCGACTGTCAACATTGACCAACCCCATTCCCAGGTTATTAGGAACGTTGAAGACTTGATGGCGTGATGTCATTCGGTGCTCTTAGAATTCACACCGGATGCAGAGAAGTGCATTACATCAGTACCTGGATTAGCCGCGTCTCCCTATATCGCCTTCCAAAAATCTATGCTGTAAAACCCCGGAAAATGCATGTGGATGATGCATTTCATGCATATGTGCATTTAGTCGATAAAGCCTAAACATTAGCGAATGATATAGCAGCGATAGCTGAGGAAGCTAATACCTGGATACAGCGGACCGCAACGCAAACACTTCTACATGGCTGATAAGCCAGGTCCTTGGCTAGTATGCTTTAGATCAATCTTCTCCCATTTATTTCTGTGTATGACGTTCTAGGGATACCAATGTTTTCGAACACATGGTCAAGATGCTAGAAAAGTACAGTAACAACTTGGAGCAGGTTGTTGAGGAAAGGACTAAATTGCTTATTGAAGAAAAAAAGAAAACGGACGATTTGATATACAGGATGCTTCCAAAGTAAGTATCTGCAACCAATGAGTACCTCACTTCTCAGCTTACTCCAGGTTTCGAGTTGGTATGAGCTGAATTCCTTAGAGTGCCGTATTCAACTGACTTTTCGACTGTCGCTGTACTTGCTAATGTTAGGCTAACTTTGAATGCCCAATGGCGCATCTACGTTAGTCAAAGAAACGCAAGATCGCAATTTGATAAAGTTGTCCAACTCAATTCAAAATTTGAAATTCTTAAGTGACGACTGCATGAATACAACATAGGAATAAGTGAATACTAACCGGAAAGCATGATGCCCTCATAGTGTCTAGGTATCCCTGACAGTAGCTTGACTAGCTCGGATGGAAATTCGCTATAATTTTGCTACACCAAGCCTGAGATGAAGATGCATCCTGAAGCGCGAAATCAACTATTATGTCTTAAGTGAGGCTTAAGATGATTCTTACGTTGTTCTTGCTATTTTCTGCTTAGCTTTGTAGCTGAACAGTTAAAACAGCACAATAAGGTTGAAGCAGAGCGCTATGACGAAGCATCGATCTACTTTAGTGACATTGTAGGATTCACAACCATATCCGGTCAGTCCACACCGATGGAGGTACGCTCTTTTTTTTAGGTGCACATCTGAAAAGCATGATTGCATCCTAATTTTCTAAGACCTCCAAGCACAGAAATAGGTTTGTCAGCATCCCCGTTGTCTTCTAATCAAGACAAGGTAACAAATGCTATTGTAATAAGGCAATCAATGTGACTAGTTATGTCTACTAGCTATTGATTTATTGTTAATCTGATTTTGTTTATTTATCCCTCACAGGTAGTTGACATGTTGAACGATCTGTACACATTATTCGACTCCATCATCAGAAACTACGATGTCTATAAGGTAAACGGAGCTGGAGTTGATGGAATTTTATCATGGAGGTTTTTCTGACTAGATTAAGCTCTGTTGAACCCAACTTGCGAAATGCGAAGTCCTTAAGATTGCTAATCGGCATTGAATTCTTCACAGGTAGAAACCATCGGTGATGCGTACATGGTTGTCTCTGGGGTGCCTGTGCGCAACGGTCAGAAACATGCCGTTGAGATCGCTGATATGTCGCTTCACCTCCTCAAGGCTGTTGACGAGGAATTCGTTATTCGCCACCAACCAGGGACAAAACTGATGATCCGTATTGGCGTACACTCAGGCAAATATCGTTCAGGCTTTAGCGTAGTTTTGCTTACGCTGACTTAGTACCATTGCATGATAAATCGCTGAAATCGTTTGATGAAGACAAGTGGATACATGTTCATTTTATTGCAAGCGTTTTGAAGAAGTCCAACTTAAATTTGATCTATCGGCATCTTTAGGCCCTGTGGCAGCAGGCGTTGTGGGAACCAGTATGCCTCGTTATTGTCTATTCGGAGACACAGTCAACAAGGCTTCGAGAATGGAGTCGAACGGGGCTGGTATGTGTCCACATGACAGTTTCTTGAGGGTCGGAAAAGCATGCAAAACTTAATCATACTCACACAAACCCAAATAAGTATATGCATACATATACAAATATATATTCTTAGAAAAGGAACTATAGTTTCTAATCGCGACATGTTTCGAGGTTCATCCCTCATTATCAGTCGCAGCTTGAAACGAGAAAGGCAATAAATAGAATACACAAAAACGTCCCAAGCAACACTAAAGCGTTTAACATCAAGTGCTGCCATTTAAATAGTCAATAAGCAAACAAATATAATTGGGGAATAGGGGCAGCCCTCGAGAGCTTCAAGGTGAGGAGACTGAGGTACTCGTGTTTTACACGATGAGATCAGGTTTTTCTGCAGTGCCTTGTAGAGCCTCCTTTATTCTCAGTGTTAGCTGTATCTAATATAATACTGAAGCAGCGTTTAGTGCAAATCTTTAAGCAAGGTTCTGATTTGAATAAATGCTGTGTATATATATTATAGTCCGTCAACAAATTCTTGCCAATCACAAGGTAGGTTAGGGCACATACTTGAAAATCGAGCTCACTGCGAATTTCGATGCCTAGCTAATGATCTCTTGCCATGGCTATTTTCAGCTATATCTCCAAGCCGGTCAACTTCAAGTGATAGCTTATGCAGTTATCAAGGTACCTTGACATTGAGTGTTTTTTATTAGGGCTACGCATCCATATCTCGGAGGAAACAAAGGCTATTCTTGAACGAACACAGTCATACGCCATCGAGCCAAGAGATGGGAAAGTCGAGCTTAAGGTAAGAATGAATCTAAAGCGACGAGGGAAGGTTTTAAATGATTTCAAACATAGGCGTAAGTGGCATATGTGTTCCCGGTTCTCCTTCGAAAAGGAAATAAGTGACAGCAAGACAAAGTCGCCAATCGCACTCAAAGCAAAATCGCTGCCATTTCAAAGGGTGGGCTGCCTTAAAAATGTGTTACTTGAACAATTGCCCCAGCTGGCGGTTGATTAAATTCTACAAATATTGGTGATATCTGACCTGTGAAACCTGTGAGCAGACAGCCTGAAATTTGTTCCCAATCCAGAAGAGGTAATCCTGAATCCTAATCCTAATCCTGAATCCTAAATCCTGAGCGACTGTCCAGGATTTTGCGATATAGGCTACTTTTGTTTCACTATTATCTTGATGCAGAAAAGCTACCACTATCTTAACTACTTTATATCATATCAAAGTCTAATGCTAACGTCGATTATTAGCGTTAAATTATATTATTTCTAATATTATTTCTAATATTCTAATACTTCTAATACTATATTAACGTCTAATATTGACTATTTTACAGAACGTCGGAATCGTTCAAACCTACTGGCTTCTCGGCAAGAGAAACAGCATGATGGCGACTGGTGGTAAGCGCAGTGCAAGAGTGCGTCCTCTCTCTCCCAATGTCACCCACACACCACTGACGTCCCCAGACGAAACCACCCGACGACAGAGAACAAGCATCTTTTCGAAACCGGCCAAGAAAGGAAAGCATTGGCTAACAAGAAATGTTGTTGGTACCTGACGTTTTAGCCTGACAGCGTATTTGCAGAGCCTGGTAGCAAAGCTTTGACCATTTTCAGAATTTAAATGGTTCTCTTCATTATGGCATAGACACAGAACAGTGTGCATTATTGATGCATTTGCATACGTTCTGGTAAACAAATGTTAGTTATGGGAAAATGTTTTTTCGATTAGTCAGCATTGAGCCATCTCCTCGAAGGTGTAAATTAATGCGGAGAAGCAGCCAGAAGCTTTGTTTGAGGTTGGTTATGCATAATGCATGCAGATGTACATATATATTGAATAGCATTACCCACGAGCGAGTGGCTTCTTGCATTCTTTATTTCATTCGATTTTTCTTCTTTGGAAAAAGAAATATTAAAAGCTGTATGAGTGTTTCTATGTGATGAGTAAGAAACTGAAACAAGTCCTAGCTAACAATGAGCTGCTCTTATGCCATCGGAACATAAAGACATTGCCTGGGTATAACCAATGTCAAAACAACACCATTCCCACGTGAAACATCGCTGACAGCAGTTGGCATACAATTTAGAAAAGTAGCATTTCCTTTGGTCTTTGATTCGGAAATAGCCCGCAATATAGAGAAGCTGGCTGAATCCTGAGATCTAAGTTTCGATGACTGAAAGTGCTGCTGCTGTTGAATAGATCTTGATGCTGTATATGATGGGAGGCATCCTTTACCCGTTTACTCGTTTTGGAATTAGTTTTGACTATCGTATTCTCGGAGACTAAGCTAAACTTCCTATTTTCCTAATTACCTGCTTTATTGCCAAATATCTATTAGGTTGGATGTTTTCCCCCGCTGCTGAAGAGGTGGTAGATATCGAGGATGTGGTATTTATTTTGAATATTGAAAGCAGCTTCTACTTGAGACTTGTCACCACCACCTTTGAGGCGGTGCAACATTCAGACCCATACCGGTCTCTCTGAATCTCAAGCGACCATTCGAAGAAGGCAAGAGAGGACACGATTCAAGTAAACACATCTTTAACATCCGGCTCCAATTTCGATTTAATTTTGGAAAGTTTTTCTGATCCTTGTTGTCCTCTGCAAGAACTTTCAGGCGAGGCAAGCAACGATTTTTCTAAATCAATCTGAAGTGGCACTTGTTTGCGCTCTTCATCACGCTCTAGATTAGTTATAAAACAAGCTACCATATCCAATCTATGTTTTCATGTATAGATGTAACTAACATCCTTATTTGAAGCTGGGGGCGTAAAAGAGACGTGCATTGGCTCCAGCGTTTTCTCTTCAACTAATAATTTGCCAAGTTAAGAAATCCACCAGTTCCTCCATTCCCCCAACGCCACTCGCGTTTAGATCTATGTACGGCCTTATTAGTGACGTGCATGGGAACCGAACCAAGAAGCCGAAGTCGCCGAAGTGGAAAGCAGAGTACTTACCACTAGACCACTGTGTGCTAGTGTGATGTGAGCCTCACTGTGCGGCCAATTAGACCACACCAGACTTTACAGTTATGCAAATATGCTTCTGTACTTGTTAGTTAACAAGACATAATGTCGTATAGTTCTTAGCAGTTCAGTCGTAGTCTAGTGATAAGTGGTCTGGATTCCACTCCGGCGACTCGGGTTTGGTTCCCATGCAAGTCACTGATGAGCCCCACATAGGGCAAAACGCGTCCGGTGTTGGGGGAATGGAAGAACTCGTGAATTTCTTAACTTGGCCGATTTCAAAATGTGTGACATGAGCCTGGATGTGAGGTATTCGGTCCCTTAAGCCACACCAAATTTTACGATTAATAATTTATTTTCCCGTTTCTAAGCTCATTCCGTTGGTCAGAAACAAGGTAACCAGTCAGTAGGAATTAACTATTGATTTTGCTGTATCGCAATGAATGTTTATTCAGAAAAGCTTAATGACCATTATCTCCACTCCTTTCACACAGCAATCACACCGTAGTCCGGTGAGACACGTTCTTTGGTTCAAACACAGAGGTCTCTAAGCGCGCGTAATATTAAGTGGATATTTTGAAGGGAGCTTCGATACGTTCGCTAACTTCATCAAATGGAAGCAACGTTTTTCCTGCTTTGGCTTTTCTTATCGTATCTGTTTGCAGGCGGAGAAGGTAATTTCATTATTAAACTCTATTACGCTAATTAGTTTAGTTATTTCTCCCCTTCAAATCATTGATAAAGCATCCATAGGATCTCGAATATTGTACGAGAGATATGAGATGCTTCTAAATGTTTAGCATCCCGTGATTCTTTTAGAAGGGTTACTTTCATTTATAGAACTAAGACCTGGTGATGTGTCTTAATCAATCTTGATGGTTCTATCTTTTCATAGTTCACAGTTCTTCCAAGTTGACTTTTAGCAAATGAAGAAAAATATTATTCCAGAAAGTAAATTTATCAGACGAGGCAGTCTTTTATGTTTTACTGGGCTACTTGGAAAACTCGCAGTGAATAAGTCATATGCGTGCTTCAAGCGGGACAAACATGATTTCTAGAGAGTGCTGTTAACCTCTTCAGCCGCTATAGTTGGCAATACTAGTCCGCCATATTAGCTAACGAATATATTCCATATCATACCATATACATAAAGTATACATGTAAACTACATATATAAACATGTGTACATTACTATATGTATACGTGTATTATACATACATTGTATGCAAACACACACAAACGCACACACACACACGCACACACACACACACACACAGACACATGTATATGCATATGCCAGTGAATAAAAGACGGAGTGAAAACTAGGCATATATATTATGGATCAACAGTTGAAGAAAATACTATCTATAAGGGACAGATATATATATGTATATATATATATATATATATATATATATATATATATATATATATATATATATATATATCTCCTTTATATATTGTATATATATATAATATATGCGCGCAATTTATCTCGCTTACATCAACCGTAAATAAAAACAAAATGCATACTGCAAGTAGGAAACTGACGAGCCTTTTCTCTGATTAGATACCCTATCCAATATTCCAAGCAAATTCAAATGAAACATTATGGTCATGTTCAGTATTGTGGCAGAGTACAACGATTGTATCTTACCTCAACTTGAGCTCCTGAATTAGACTTATATTTATTATATTTCTCACAGAGTGCAACTTTCTTCCAGGCTATGCAAACTATGCAATCAGTGCGAACCTACCAAACAGCATTGTCATGCGAAGTTTGGGTTGGCAAAAGTTAATGGGATGGAGGACTGCGCATGAACGTGGCTACTTTGCATCGGGAACCAATCTAGTGGACGCAGGCACGTCGTTTCAAGCGCCAGTCACAGGCCTTTACTCCCTGTTTGTGACAGTGACTATTTCAGGGTCAGCCGAAAATCTCTTCATGCTTGGAGTGTTCATTAACGAGGAGCCATCAGCAGGTACGCCCTTGCTGACTAGCGAGTCTCGCAACGTGCAGGAACTAGGATCGCTGTCTGTATTTTCTTCGGTCTACTTGCAAAGACAGGACAAGATAACAATCTGCGTGCTTTCGGACCAGTTTTCTGAATGGACAGTCTTAGGCCTGGCGCAAACTACATTCTCAATCACGTACGTTGGAGAGAAAGACTACATTCCTGGATTCTCTGCCGTGTCCGAGACGACGATGAATGTTAACGCAGTGACGTCCAACGTCATCCGTCGATGGTCGTCCTTCAATCTTCCTGGTTTATATATTAGCCAGACAGGATTTTCGGAAGGAGCTGGGACGTTCAGTGCGTTATGCGATGGAGTATATCAAGTCTCATTCAACGTCAAGATATTCACCTCAGCTTCGACCGAGGTCACAATAGGGGCATCCCTGAATGGCAATGCGACTGGAAGTAGCGTTACAGCGTCAAGTCTTCCAGGCAGCACGTTTACTCTAAGTTTAACGGTTACCCTTAAACTTTCAAGAGGAGATGTAATCACTCTTCTAGCTAGGGGGGAGCCTAACTCCTTTAGCGTTCAAAAGGGAAGCTCCTTTGCCGTTGTCTACGTAAACAGTAGACAGGAAGGTAAGTCGCATATTCCTAAACTAATAACTAATTGTTGCCACACTTGGCCTGAAATGTCTTCGAATTTACAGATCTTTCTATGACGAGCTCTTATTGAGATTATTAGCCTAATTAGTAATCTGTGATCTTTTTCAAGCTGTGATAAATGTTCTGAAACTGCAAATTACGTTTAAAAAAAACGCCAATTAACGTCTACAACGTAAAAATTTGCGACAGGTTTGTAACTGCAATTAAATATTTTTACTACTTCATTAACTATTATTTCATTCAGGTTTCTCAGTTGTGCTCTCACAGCCAATAAACGGAAATGGGTTGTCATGGATACATGTACCTCTCTCTGCTGGAGTTACCAATGCGATGGGTCAGTTCATGACATCTTCTGCAGCCATTAGTGGCGGAAGGTGGGGAACCAAGCCAGTTCTTCCTTTAAATTCAGTTCAATCCAGTTTTTTCTTAAGCTCATTACTGTAGGAAGACGTTCAAGATTACTTGTTTGGACTCGGTTTATGATTGAAGATATTCCATGAAGTTCAGTTTGCAAAGGATTTATTGCGGGGCTTGGAGCTTAAGTTTAAGTTTCCGTTTCCTGTGTTTTCTTTGAATCTGTTAACTCAATACGGAGCGCTACCTTGACGTGCAGTTGTTCAACTGTCCGAGTGAAATTTCATACGTTCATGCATTTTTTGTTTGGTTGCAGATTCTTCCCACCGCAAACCGACATCTATGTGGTTTCGGCTACACTTATCGTTAGAGGCGCTGCAGTCACATCTGGCCTGATGACCCTAGAGAGCGATGCTTCCGCTCTCAGCAGGGGTCAGTATGGATTATACACCACCGCAATCCGAGCCTCTCCATCAAACTTTCTCTACCATGTGTCTCTATCAGGTATGAGCTGTACTGTTGTCGAGCGCTTCTAAGATGCATCCCTGCTTCACGTAATTTTTTATTTTTCCACGGTTTTCTGAGCAATAAGCCATCCATGTTTACCGAAGTTTGAAACTATGAGACTTGAAGCATGGTCAAGAATTGCCAAATCCACATTGCAACAGACGAAACTACTTGGAGCTATATTGTTCTTGTTTAGGCCTATTGGAGGCACCTGCGCGTCAACCAGTGTCACTTTATATAAACTTGCGCAATCAAGACCAAGTGCAAGTCCTTCCAGGCAGTCGAGTATCAATGTCAGTGGCGCAGCAGAAATACGAAGCATTTCAAGTAATCATACCGGTGCAAGTAAGTTCGTTACGCCAAATGTTGAAGGTAGTTAAACTTTATTGAACTGGGAAGCCATAGCCGATTGACTGTCAATACATGCGTGTTTGGCAGCCTATTCTCTGTTGTGTACTTGCTTGATCAAGGTATGCCTTTGTAGTCTGCACACATGAAGAAGCAATCCTGTGCTACTTACTAACACAACGTATCACGATTCGAGGGGTGTCTTGATTGGGCGACTTGCAATGCCATAAAGCGAATACGCACGGTTTTTCCCAATCTCTTATTAATAAATCAGTACGTTCTCTCAGAGTGGAAATAGAATTCTAAAAGCTACTTTTGTCGCACAATCCCTGTTGTTTGGCGTGATTTTTCGTATATATATATATATATATATA
>QQSS02195301.1:0-26058 GCA_003687565.2 Craspedacusta sowerbii
ATAACCAATTACTGGAATATGCAAGTTTCTCTACGTGCATATCAGCACGTGCTATCTGTTAAGCTGGTTTTGCCACCGAAGACGTGCATTGTCTCGCATGCGTGTCCGTGCAGTCTCTCACGTGTGATCTAGGTTGTAACACACTCCTAAACTTTTATGGCTTTTTGCCTTAAGTTTGCAAGTTATGTTACGCGGTTTGCCAGAATTATTAATCATTATCTATCAGGCAACATGAACAAAGCCTTCCGTCAATTTTTTGTTTTTCGTAGTCCCTTTTCCGACTTCAATGCGGGTTTCTGGACTTGTGTTGTCGACTTAGGGATGTTCGCATAGTACAGGAAGATGAGAATCATTGGCGAGTGGGACCGGTGGTCTTGTATGGTTTCCGTTGAGGTTTCCATAGGAGTGCAAAAGTGAGAATCATGGACAACTTTGACTTACTTCTCTTGGGATGACCATTTTCCTGCGAAAAGAACACTTTTTCTGAATACTTATATTATTATGTTCATTCAATTCTACAAACGCTGATCCAATGTCACTTAGGATCAAGAGTTTATCCCAAAGTTGGATGTTTCCGTTATCGAAAGATCTGTCATGGCCTAGAGAAGTTACATAATTTATTAGTAGTTTTGTTTAACATGCAGAGTATTTCCGACCATTGTGAGATTTCTATGTACTGAATGACATAGGAGGCCTAAAACTCTCCCACCAACGGGGGTTCTGTATGCCCCCTACAAAGGCGAACCGCGGGCATCCGAGTTGTTAGTCCATCGACTTCCATTAGGCCAGAGGAAATAGACTTGTTTCTTATAAAAGACTGTAGACTTTCCGGACTTCATATCCGGGATGGTAGTCTCCATGTTCCTGGGCACTGGTGGTATCTCGATAACATGGAAGAAATCTAACGCTATTACACTTACCTAAGTAGACTATAATTTGAGTGAAGGAATACTTTGGAGCACTGTCAGACTACCATGCTTCAGCGTGAAAGAGCTGAAGAGAGACTTCAACTCCCCTAGCCGCAAACCTTATTCAAGGAAGCCACGGACGTGGAAGAATCGATATTTGGATAGTGATCATCCTCCAAAATCGACAAGCAAGAGTGCTGTCAGGAGCCAACGCTCATAGTCTCGATGGGTTTACGTCGGCGTCTTCAATTGCGAGGCTGTTTTCCCACATTAATCAACAACAACATTCCCGACTGCCCCACTCGACCTTGAAAATATTATCAACGGGGAGTACTTCCCATGAAGCTCGATAAGACCGCTTGAAGAATAGCACAGACAGAGCGGAACAACGATATGATAAAAGTCTGGGACGATGAGAGAAACCTTTTTAAAAATTTTTTAACGAACTTCAGCGTAAAGTCTTTGCGCTGTGAATAGCAAAATTGGGAAGTTGCACTTGTGTGAGCACTCCTACGTGAGCAAGGGATTCTGCTCTGCAATCCGTGGAGCAGTTGTTGCTTCTTTCAGTTGTTGGTTCTATCAGTTGGATCCAAGCCAAGCGTGGACAAGCCACCTCGTTGCCTTGTTCTGATCAAAATACGAATATGCATATTCCAGTAACGCAATTTACCAAAAAGAAGTTTTCATAAATTATGCCTCAGAGATTCTCGAGAACTTCTCTTCAGATAAGGAGGGGAAGCATGGGCCTGTATGCTCCTTTCCTATTTTCAGTTATTGTAGTACACCACCAACAAAACCCCAAGCAAAGAATTAAGTCCCAGTTTCCAAGAGAAAAAAAAAACGAAAAACGCTTTTAAAATATTCGAATTGCAATTAAGTCGTGAAAACAGATTATATTTTTTCCGTTTAGCAATTCTAAGCGGTACCTCTGCACAAAGCAGAAAAGCGAACCTGTCGTTTACTATTCCCACAATTTTATGTGACATACCAAGGATGCACTTCATACAAAGATCCTCATTGTGGCCCTAACAACATGTTTCCTGTGCATAACAAATATAAAAAGAATATTCAGATATCATTGATATATGTAAGGAACCCCTACTTTGAAAAAAGTCTTGAAGTAATTTTCGACCAGATAAGACCAAAGGCAGTGCTTACTTTTTAAATTTATTTAGAACTATACCATGACTTCCGATTACTTGAAGTGTGACTGATGCGTCTAATTAAGCCATGAAAGGGTTTGTTAGCAAAAAATACCTTTTATGTTGACAATATTAGTGCAACGCAAAACCCGGTCCTACGTGTCAGGGAACAAAAGTAATCATGATCATCCATCCATTTACCTTGTTAGAAAGAGAAAAAAAAATTCATCCAGGAAAGCCAATAAAATGGCGATAAAATTTCTTGCAAACAGCCACTTTAAGCGTACCACAAAAGCTATATATGCAATGTTCTCTAAAGGAGTCGTTGCTGGATATGCCATCTTGTTTACGAGATTCATCAAATGCATGGCATTCATTGCATAGCCTGCCCCGGCAAGTGTTATGTACAGATCGTAACATCACCAGCGTTTAAGTAAGAGGGCGTGAATAGGGTAATAATTGGCGCTTCATATGCTCACTCAGTGTTACATCTGACGACAATTCTACCCTCTCTATTTCACGCACACGCACAGATTTGCGCAGCCTTTCTTAGGAAATAGTCCCTTGGACTTACTTACCACGCGACCTTAGATGCACCTAAGCGTCCAAGAACTAGGATCATGCAGCGCTAGGACTTACTTAAAACTTCACTGAGGGTAGCGCGCCCTACTTCGACACGGGAAGACAACTGGTTCAACCAAATAAACTTATCTTTAAATAACTCGTTCTTCCTCGCCTCTTCTTCGCCTCCGAAGCCAGCACCAATCTTTGCTTGTTTCGCGTTCTGTGTCTTGCTTCTAGCGTCTTCCCTTAGCTTGTCGATTCGTTGCTTTTATACATACTTATGAATAAGCCCTTCATTAATACAAATTTACCATAACATGCAACCACTTGCCAAACTCAAATAAAATAGCCTTTGTTCGTTACTACAAAATTACACAGTACGAACTGGTCTTGACCCAACTGCACCATTATTTGTCAACACAGTTTGCGCAATTTAATTGGGTCTTTACTCAACAAAGACATTGTTCATTGTTCATCATGAATTGCGCAATCTTTGGGTGCTTGAGCAAGGCCTTGTCTATTCACAACTATATACAGAAGGCTTTGTCTATTCACTACATTGTTTACGCAATCACGACAATCGATAACGAGACAGCGATTTCTTACACTCAGCAACCGATAAACAATTCCAAAAGGAGCGGCACAAAGAAAGCGCGCGCAAATAGCGAAAAGAGAACGATGTAAGTAAGAACTAGAGTAGACAGAAAGAAAAGATCCAGAATGAAAGAGTCAGAGCTAGATGGTGAGTTTGGAGGAGCATCTGCATAAATGCATAACTCTCTTAAGTGAGGAGTGAGGAAGGCTGTCAGCCCCTCCTTTGCCAATCGTCTCTCGTTTATTAGAAATGTACTCGTCATTCCTTTACATAGTTGCGCCTGGATTAACCTATAAAGAAACAAAAATATTCATTCACGAGATGATCCCAGACCAGCAAACCAGGTACATGCCCAGAAGTCGAAGCTCAATCTGTAAGATCTATGAGCGGTGCTTTCACCAACAAACCATTACCGACTTCATTTTCAACACTGGAGAAGCCACTTCACTCAACATGCATGTATTCAATTATTGAAGATTTTGTGGTGATCAAATCTAGTGCCTAGTGAAGGCAAGGAATTGAAGGGTCCTTCATTTTAAAAAAGGCGTCAACAACATGAATTTTGGGCACCTTAAAGAATAGAACACTTGCGGATTATGAACTACTAAAACTACTAATTCGTTTTCTCCATGATACTGAGCAGTATAGAGATCTTAGACTACCCATTTTGAGATATAAAGCTATCAGCAAATCAAAGCTAAATGATAAAAAAGAATCAGCTTTCTTTTAGTATCCTTAATTATCTTTTAGGACATGCACCCACTGAATGAAACAAAGATGGCTACCTTCTATACATTTTTGGTAGTATATTATCAACAAAATTATTGGTAGTATATACCGCCACTCATGCCTGCCTGAGAGATAACGCAACGAGGATTTCTTAAAGCCTCTGCTAAACAAGATATCGATTGAAGGAAAGGAAGCACTTCTAGCAGGAGACATCAATTGGGACTTGCTTAAGGCAGAAATTGCATGACATTTATCATCAAAATCACCTACATGCTTTATAAAATCTTATCGCATTCTTTAATCGGGTCCATAAACATAACACGCAAGGTGCCTCTGAAGCCTCTGCATCCTTGCCTTTTGTTCCCACCCACAGACTCGAGTACATGAGGTGTGGTGGAGCACATCGATAAGTAGGCCTTCCCTAGTACCTCAGCAAGATAAGAATAGAGCAACACATAGTCAAGGTCATAACCAGCATGGAGCCCAGCTGCAATAATGAAATCATTATAGTAAATACCCCAGAGGTCCACATAGGTTAAGACGTTTGTTCAGCATATATGATTTAAAAACCAATGTTTTACTGTGAATGGATTATCTTGAGCGTGCCTGCGTAACCAAGCACAAAAATGCTCAATGCCCCTTGTCTTACATTGAACATCAGCAGCGAGTCCAGCAAAAAAAAAAAAAGTGGCTAAAATTTTTGCATAGCACATATCCCACAAACAGAGTTTCCAATGAAATAGCTCCCAAGAGTTCCCAAATCGCCTGTATGCTGCCCGCAGCAGGTCTGACTGCTTAGAGTCCACGCAGATGGCCATTATGGCTATCTGTGACAGTCCACGGCGCCGTCTTCCATGCAAACACACGCTAGGTGATGACAAGCACTGTTTTACTTAAAAACCATGTCCGCCGAACTCATCAACGACAACAACCGCAACGGGAGAAGGACGGAGACTAGCACGGTCACAGGCCTAGCGGGATGGTCATATAATCACCCATGCGAGTTCCGATAAGCGCGGGAAACTCTTACAAGGCTCATCCACGGCAGACTGTTCCCACGAAGTCGTTTTAGTTCAGTGTCTAGTGGTATTGCATGTTAAATCACTCTACTGTCTGGTGAATAACATACTTTTTGTTGCATGCAGGTTTACCTTGCTGAGAACTTTGTTCTTTCTGAAGTTTCCGTCTCAAATTATAATAAAGCTACTATTTATGATAGCTCTCTTGTAAACGAGTTTTTAGAGTCAGATAGATTTCAATACGATTTGTGGATCTTTTCATAAACGTTGATTGCCCCCGACCCTCCGACTACTTAAGCAAACATCTAGTTTTTTCTTCTGTCAATTGACGATGACAGTTGGACATTCAGTACTCAGCTAGACTACTAATAAATTGCTCTTCGGAGACATGGTTACTGTAATCTGCGTTTTTACGGTTGTTTTTAGAGACGAGATCCATTTGCGTCTCTGGATTTCTCACTGACAATGATTGTGTGATAGTGACCATGAATCTTGGAGTGGCTTGCTGCGCCACAACACATGTTTCGCATGCTCAGTTTATTTGTGGCATAATTCACTTAAGAGATTTTGAGAAGAGCAGTTCTGGAAATGAGATAGTGGAGTTACATAACCATCATTGGCACTAGTCAGAGTTTAGGTCTTTAAGAAAATGTGTGGCTGACCCAGTTTTTAAGCATTACTTGTGGACACCAGTTATAAGAAAGAAGTTGCTGATCAATTTCTTATGACTTTTTTTGACTGCAGGTTCACAAAGCTTCTTTTATGTTAGACAATTCATCCTTAATCTTGGGAAGTAATTTATCCTATCACAGCTTTGAGAAGTTGTATTATTAGACATTCATTTTCCATATTTTGAAACTTAGCAATGGTTTATTTCTCAAGCCAAACAGAGAATTCAGTCTATGATTACAGATACGCCAACAATTTATTCTTGACGTGAGTGTCGCAGATAGAAGATATGCAGAGCGTAGTGTCTTGCTATTTGTATTACAACAATCATAACTATTTAGCCAGCGGCATATTTGTTGCTGGATCTCGAAAAGATTTTGTTTCTGACTAGGGGCTTCAACCACGTACCTTAAGATTTTAAGGTTATTTTTATGCATTGGTAATAATGTTATGGGAAAACTTCCCTTCTTGAAATTGCAATACTCCTATGTTCTTCTGAGACCTAACTGTTTCTGTGCTGCAGCATCTTAAAAGGCCTTTTAGTGACAGCTGGGAACGTAGTTAATCATGGCAATGGAGATGCTGTTGAACAAGCCCCTTGATGTAATCAAAAGTATTTATGGTATGCTTCTGTTATGGCTGCATGTTTCTTAATTCTTTAAATTTTTGCGATCAGTATACCTAGCAGCGAAAGCAATTATGAGAAAATGTAAGCAAAGCAATTTTCATGACAATGTTTTAAGCCTCCTTATTAAGTTCCTTATTTACTTGTTGGTCTGCTTTAGGCTATGATTTTCTCATTTTTATTTTAAAGATGAGAATCCTGCCATCTTGAAAGATGTTAATTCTATATCTCAGTACTTTCAAGAGGCACTGCGAGAGGATCTATCGAAGGTATGTTTGGTTCATGTACTTATTTACATTACAAAAAGATAATGCTGTGCCTTGGACTTGATTATTGGCATTATGTGACCGGCATTATTGCCAGATGCAAAATATGCAAGACGCCTTTATTGTCTGCAATAGTCTTACTCATAATAATGGATTGAATTGGTGAGGTTAATTGACATGTATGATTGTTATTTGATTGTTTTAAGCAAATGTGATGTGCAGTTAAATGTTATTGTTGCTGTTGGAGTATGAACACGAAACCAAACTTGGATAGGCTATGTTCTATCTGTAATCTATCTCCTTCGGGTTGTGCCCAACTAAAATTGGCATTTTTGAAGGTGTTGTGCATGGTTGATAAGGACCCAGTGGAATCCAACGTTCGCAGAAATGTTCCTGTACAACAACATACGCATTTTTCGGCAGAGGGTACGATCACCAACACACTGCCATGTCTTTTGCATGCTTGAGTGCCAGCCAAAAAATTTGCAGTTGGATTTGCAAGCAATTGCCACTGCCCAGCCTTAGAGCCTGAGGGCGTTGAAAAGTCGTTGTCGGGGCGTCTAGGAGAAAGGTTTCTGAGCTGTATACGGAACTTTGCAAGTATGTGGTGGTCAGACTCAAAGTCCGCACCGCGCATTGTAAGGAAGTCAAATGCGGATGATTTCCAACGCCTTGAGAAGCAGATACTGTCAGTCTCATTTGGTAGGTGGCTTCCGGGTGTAGTTCATGTCGTATATTAGACGATAAATCGTATAGCCCGCACAGTCCATAATGAAGATCGTCGGTCTTCATTTGTTGTCGTTCGTTCGATCGCTGGCGTTTGAGGCTCCAGGTGGCATAATCAGATATCGACGAGGGATTCGTACTAGTTCTAAATATTTGCTTTGCGTTCGAAACTTGGCTTTGGTCCAAGTGTGGGCTGCCAGCTGTTGCCGATTTTGCTCCAACATCGTCACAGAATAAGAGCTACCTTCCCTGACATTCCTTCCATTCTTTGGACTTGTAAAATCTTTCGTGCTGCTTCTGTAGCGGTGCAGTAGGCGTTGGAGTTATTAGTCCTAACGCTAACTCCCCTCCTTTGCCCGGACTTGGGGCTAGCTGTAGTTACCCACAGGCGTATTTTACTGTGGATTACCCTGAAGTAAATTTAGGGTCTATAAGAACAATGGTAGTAGGTTTGTAGGTTTTAAATGTGACCTATAGAGCTTAAGCATGGAAATGATGCTAGCCCGATTACTGCTCTGCTCCTATTCGTGACGTATTAGACTGAAAGTTTGAAGGAAACCTAAATTTAATGCTGCTCGCTTGGTCCTCCCTATACTGTTACTACATATATTATAAGAAATTATGTGCGCTAAAACTAGTTTTCCGATAAGTGATGGATTAAAGCGTAATTTTAAATATAATCGTTGTGCCTTGTTTGTCAATCTCATGTGTCAATATCATGTGAGAGAGCTCTTTTTCTTCTTTAACCTATTTAGTATTAAACATGCTTTCCGTATTTCACAGGTTCCTTTAATCAATTATTCATCGCTGAATTCTGTGAGACCTAATTCGTTGGTACGTTACCGAGCCATGGTACAAGACATGTTTGATCCTGAATATTACCTTGGCATGTATGAAGTCGTTTCTAACCATGACCAAAGTAAGGTAAATATTAAGTTTCTGTCAGAATGTATTTTTGTACATTGGCCGACCAGATGCCTTTTATCCTATCAAAAGCTCTATATGCTTCTTATGGACTAAGCTAGAGATGCATAAAATACAGGTATGTTTTCCCTCTTCTTGCATGTGTTGAAGGTCTGAGGGACTGATATCTATGTGTTTTATTCTTTCAGCGGATATGTCTTGGTCTTTTTCACGATGTTGACCATCGACTGGTATGTGCTTTTGTGTTTTTTTTTCCTTCTTTCTATCGAGACTTTTGACCGGCTACCCATTAATTTGCATTTCTGCAATTTAACAGCAAACAACTCGTCCACATCTATCTCTTTATATTGTAACACATACCGGTTTCCTCGTATATTATGCTTATGCATAGATATCATAGACATGTTTCAGATATGCTACCTTGTGCTCGGAACTCCTTGCCAGAAAGTACCGGGCCAGTTACTGCGGATCACTCGCCGTGGTCAAGCCTCTCATGAGCTCCAGGCTCCAGTCACTGTTGCATTGATAAAATCAACCGCCTTGGCTATCCAAAACCTCATAGAATCGCAACGTTGACCATACGAGGATGATTCGAGGCAAAGTGAACATCGTGAAAGGAGAGAACGGCTCGACCCGAAGTTAGTTTACTTGGCGTATGTGCGCATGCGTTTAGACGGGTGCTGGTTACATTTCGCCATGTAAGAGTCTGATAACGTCGAGCTGGATGGCGAACCGTCAGAGCGAGTTTCCTGCGCCATGGGAGGCGGTTTAACTTTCAAAGGGAAGTATACACCGATGATGCGTCAGAGTACGAAATCTATCGATTCTATGCCGAGCTAACAGAAGCAGTAAAGCAGGTGCCCAATTAAAGGCATAACTTGAAGCTTGGCGGATTTCAACGCGGAATTTACTTGTCAAGAAGAACAGGGCGTGTCCGGCAAGGCCTGGTTTGGGTGATAGAAATATTGTAGATGACGTCTTAGTGTATGTGACTAGTTTCGCTTTTTCAGGATCAAAATTTAAAAAAGCTGGTTTGAGCTGCTTGACACCTATGAAGAAAATCGTAATGAAGGAGGAGATCTTGTGGCAGGAAAATGAATAGAAAGTCCTTGTAGCGCTGACGAAGAGCAATCCTCGCACGAAGCAAATGAAAAAAGCAGGCGACTGCCCTGGTGTAGTAGCCCACCAATAGCACGGAGTAGAGAAGAGCATCTGGACGCGAGTGGAGATAAATGGTGGTAATGCAACGTCCTAGTTCGTGGTGAGGCGGAACAAGAAAGTGTTCTGGAATCAGCTTCTTGAAAGCAATCATGAACGCGTTTCTCAGCGCGCAAACAAGGAACAGCAACAGCAGCAACAACAACAACAGCAACAACAGCAAGAATAAGAAGAGCATAAATCTCACTTGACATTGTAGCTTCGAAGTGGACTGTGCACTAGCACGGCAGACTTCCAGTGGCGAACCGGTGGAATTCTAAATTAATCCTTATTATCATCATCATAATGATCATCATCATCATCGTCATCATCATCGTCATCATCATCGTCATCATCATCGTCATCATCGTCATCATCATTATCATCATCATCATCATCATCATCATCATCATCATCATCACATCATCATCATCATCATCGTCATCGTCATCGTCATCGTCATCGTCATCATCATCATCATCATCATCATCATCATCATCATCATCATCATCATCATCATCATCATCATCATCATCATCAACTTCTTCTTCTTCTTCTCCTCCTTTTTCTTCTTCATCTTCTTAATCTTCTATTTCTTCTTCATCTTCATCAGTGTGTAAGATCGTTTGTAGTGGACGTCGTGGATGCATCTTATTAATTTTATTTGAATAGGTATTTTGTTGTAGTCAGTTGGGAGTTTATCGTTTTTGATATTAGCATATTAGTTTGGAAATATCTGTGATTGCGAAATAGGACCTTCACGTTAAATGGAGATTTTGATTTAGAAATTCGTTTTTTTATCTTTAGGATGTGGAAGAGGTTGATTTTGATTCGAAACTGAATGTAACTCTGGAGAGACAAGTGCTATACTGTGTTCCTGTTCCGGCTGCTTGTGACTGGATTCAGAAGGTTTTTCGTATTTGCAATATAAGTTATTTTAGTTTGACAGATTATTTTGTCTTTTAGTTTAGTATGCTGTTCATTTTCGGATATTGTTCATGATATGCTTGTCGATTGATCACCAGCAGTTTTGTGTGCTCTAAGGCATGCCGCATCTTGGGCGCTTTAAATTTTGTAGACTTATTGTTGCCACCTTTCTGCAGGAGGAATGGCAGTCAACCTGCGACCAATTTCGATTTTGCCAAAGTTATCACTGCTTTGTGTGTTCGTGAATGTCTCAAAAATGATAGTAGATAGGGAATTGCGGAATTGATCGTGATTTACTGAGAGGCTTGCTTCAGCATGTCAAATAAACCTGGGTGCTCTATATAAAATTTTATTCCAAAATGTTATTTAGAGAGCTTCCTTTCCGTCCATGCCCTTTTTAAGCCTGTGTCACACCCCGTATAATTATCTATGTCTGTACAGTGGTTTGGCGTCACGATAACCATTTCCAGCTATTTCAGATGGTGCTCGTGTTAGACTGAACTAGTGTCCCTAATTCATCATCATTTGGACTAGTTGGTGTTTCAGGCAACCGTATGCATTTCATCATCTGGTTTTCTCGAGGGTCACTTGAGGCTAGGTGGTTTTAATAGCCGTGGCCACCAGTCAGGGACCAAGTTCTTGGACAGCTGGAACCAATGATTGCCCATTTAGTGAAACATTTAATCTATCAGGAGTGCACACTTGGATCTGCTAGTGTTCTGTCAGTGTGGTGGCAGATTTTAGCGTATGTTGATGATCTGCACTCCTGCTCTGGTATCTATAATTCCATGTTACACTACAATCATAAGTAACTCTAGCTTGCAAAGGAGCCTTATTTTTCTGAGTTGTGAGTTTGGAATTGTATTGGAAGGTGGAAGCGATAGTGCCTTTCATGGAGTACTTAAGGCAATTACCTAGTCTGTGGTAGTCTTCAATGAAAATCGGTTGATTGATTGATGACAGTCAATTAGGCAAGATCTAGGAAGACAAGACGCCCAGGCCTGAATGAGTTATTGGTCAGCGGTAGAGAGAACGATGCGCTAGGCTAAACTTATCCTTTCTGGTGATAGTATCCAAAAATTTCTTGCATTCCGTTATCCTGGGATGCCACTCGTGTTTTACTGTCATTGTTAGAGTGGGCTACTGACAAATTTTATCGGATGTTTTGTGAACATAAATATGTAAAATATTTGTGCTCAAGATTGGATTTATCCTGTCAGCAATTTACTTTAGCTGGTACTTGCAAAATTTTATTCGTGGTTTGCTTCCTGTCCCGATCTCGATTGTTATTCCAGATGCACGAAGAAGAAATCCATCGCGAGAAAGGTCATAAGTCGTGCGAGAACCTGTCCTTGAAAAGAAGCAGGGCAGATAGTAGCACTGAGATGGATCTAGCTATGGAAGAGAAACAAGACGATCCAAGATCATGTTAGTGTCCTGTGTAGGATTCTTATGTTTTGGTGCTTCGCATGAGTACGCGCTTAAAAATTGGCTTGTTGAGAAGATGAAGGCAAGTCAGTAGTTTTGCTAGATCTGGTCAAGTTAAGAGTCTGAAATCAAGGGCAAGGTTTCGCTTCTTCGTTTAGGTCAGGAAAAGCGTTTCCGGGCCGAAGAAATGGTCCCGATTGCAGGTAGAGAAAGATCTGATCGTTTTCTGCAAAAATTTTGATTCGCAGCTTGTTGGTGCGTACGTGACCGATTTAACTTTCGGTCGTGTAGTGTTAGAAAGTTCTTGGCCTGGAGTAGAACGGATGGTGCGACTATCTCACCGTAGGGATAGTCTTGTTAATGTTGTGAAAGATAAACAATACTGTTGTTCGCTAACACGTCACTTTGCTCTCTTGTTCTTAATCTCAATCTTGTTCTAAATATTTTTACAATTCCGATCGTTTATATACTCTATACAAAGTAGACTATCAACCCTCACAAGTTAGAAGCAATTAAGTACAATTGGACATAGCTGATGAATAGGAAGCACAAACAGATAATACGCTTACGAGACTGATTAATAGCGCCAGAAAGTATCGCCAATTCCTTAAGGTCATTCTTAACACGTAGCTCTAAGCTGCCAAGAACCTGGAAAAATGTAGTTACAACCCCATATGTGCTTAACGTTTGAAGGAGTCGTTGCTTTTGGTTCATTTCCTCGATCTTAGATGGTGCATCATCAGGCAATCGTGCAACTTCAGTAGATCCGAGCATGTTGCCTCATCCAGTTGAAAAAGATCCTGCTTGCATAGTTAAGGTGCGGTTGGGTCGTATCGAAACTAAACAGTGTTACATGCTATTTGATATCATGTAAGATGTCTTTTGTATACCTGTTTGATTTATTGGCGTGCGGCTTTTGTTCGGGGCCAGCACATTTAGTCTACGTCGATAAGCAGATAAGTAGGAATGCCAAACTCCTGTAATAAATGCTTCTGTACTTGTCGGCTTCCTTTCCAGGTGTATTCTCAGCAAGGTGTTCTGAAGCTAAATGAGATCGTAGAGTTTCTCTGCGTCTATTCCGTGAATCCTGCCTTAGCTACAGTTACTATGTGGTTAGTTACCAGCTCGAATTTTCCCGTTTCATTAGCTCTCTCTCAGCTGGCACATGATTAACTGGTTATACTGTATAACAGAGTGTTGTAGTGTTGTACTCTGAGTGATAAATGACCTTGCTATAGCGTGTTTGCAACCAGGTGGTCTTTTGGGCCTATTAATGTACTCTAAGCACGTTCTGCTTGCCACCGTAATTAAAATACATTGATAGGTTCCCTGTCTCTGTGCGTTGTAGTGATGAGCAAAAGTCTGACGTTGAAATGGCGACTTGGATTGGAACTGATACTTTAGAAGAAGATGCGGTCCACAGACCGCCACCATCGTTGGTGCCGAGACTCCACTGTCTCTACTTCACTAAACTTGATCATTTTAATCCTTTAGTTCCAGTGAAACGCTCTGACCAAGGCATTTATTCTGCAGATTCCGTGTTGAAGGAGGTTGTTATGGTCCGAACCGAGCTTCTTCGGCTACTTACAAAGTTACTCTGCGGTGATTGTTGCTCTGCCGAGTTCCTTCTGATGCATTTGATCTCGAAAGTGTAAGGTTGGCATTGAATACTTCTTGTTTAAAGGGTGTGCTTGGTATGTTGCCCCGGAACAGTGTAGGAAACTATGCTATTCGGCTAAGTTTGCAAAGTATGCTAAGTTGTTCAACTGCAGTTTGCTTAGATTCGAGATATCGCAAGGTAATGAGATGTCCTTGAGCTGTCTGAGCTTTTGATATCCTTAAAAAATTTCTTATCTGACAGTTGCGCTAATTATATTTACCTTTCTTACTTTGCATAATGAAATGTTCTTTGAAATCTGGACTACATACGTGAATTCGCCGTTCGAAGTATTTCTTTGAGATTTCTATAGATGTTTTCTTTTACAAAGAAATTATTATGGTGGTATGCTGGTATAGCAGAAATAAGTTTGTTGCTAGGTGGTAGCACGAGTCCTACCATTTTTCTCGCGCGCGCCATTTTTCTCTAGGTTGCCTCGTTTGCTTTGGAAATTTAATTGAAATAGTTCTGACTCTCGATCCTGAGCAGAATGACGGTGTGGTAGGCGATTCGCTACCATGGGAATGACAATTTGTCTTCTTCCTTTGGCTTTGAGCGATCTGAGGAACACGACGCTTTGTCTTCCGTGCTCTGTGTGTGTGTGTGTGTGTGTGTGTGTGTGTGTGTGTGTGTGTGTGTGTGGTGGCATGCGTTTGTGACTCAAATTAGCAACATTACCACCTAAGGTGCGTTTTAGTTCGCTCGTTTTTGTTGGTGGCGTTTAGCTCGTGTGGCTTAAGAACTACCAAGGAATTCAGTTTTGAAGAGATCTTTCAATCTCCTTTTAAGTTATGGCTTCTGCGGATCTATGCCAGTTGGGAAGCTCGCCATTAACTTGTATAAATGCCCGACTTCAAGCTTCTCTAAAAGAGTTGTTGACGTTATTCAAGCCCTGTTGGAACGGGTAAAATGCGTTTTGTTTTCGTTACTTTCATGTTTGTTGCTATACTAGTAAGTTGTCGTGCCTGCTATGTTGTTTGTGCTAATTCATTATTTTTTGTCATTATACTTAATCAGTATGTGCCTGATTGCGTAGTCAGTATGTGCCTGTAAAAATCTTGTTGTAGTGCCTATACCTTCCATTGACCTTGGATAACTTGAACAAAGAGGCGTTTCTACCGAAGAAGGATTATGAAGCGAATAGGCTTGTCACTGGTAAATTCCAACTGGCGAAAGGTAATGCTTCCGCAGTGGTGTGATTGTTGTTCTAGTGCTGGGATTTATGACCCACAGTATTTCTGCGCTGCTATTTTCTTAGTCTAAGCCCGTTTCAGATGAGACATTGGCAGGAAGTTATAAATTTGATAATGTATATTTTGTGCATTCTCGTTAAAAAATTTCTGTCATTTTTTCGCGTGACGGGTAGTTTTGAGGAGGTGCTTTCTTCAGAGTGTGCTTTGACAGTTTTTGGAATGATATGAAAAAGAGTTGATGCTCGTCGTGCTCGCACAAACGAAGCATTCCCTTCTTTGCTTCTCACTTCAGGCACTCACGTCGTCGTTGATGAGACTTTGATGGAAGCTGGAAATCTGGATAGCAATGGTAAGTGTGTCCACTCCGTAGGCAAGTGATGCGTTTGCATGAATGGTGTCGCTTTGTGCAATGTGGCTTTACTGTGTGTAGTGAGAGTCTTGCTGTGTCTCGCGAGATCCTTACGCTTGATAGGCATTTACATAAATCTTTTTCAGTTCGGGTTTGTAATTGAACTTTACGTAAATTGGCTTTGTATGCAAAACAAAAGTTGTTGTTTCAGACCATTTTGCATTCGACATCAGTTTGACGATTTTTGCTTTGTTTCAAGTTGTATTTTGTTTTTCGGGGCTCTTGCACTATGGCTCTGTATATACTCCGAGGAATAGAAAATAATCCCATTTCGAAAAGTAAACTGGACTTTGAGCTGTTTCAAGGTGTATGCGTTACAGTTTCGTTTGTTATCTTTCATGTTTGTTCAGGAGTGAACAACCTTACAGCTCTTGGCAACGTCATCCAGTGGCAGAAGGTTGACTACGACTTCAAGTTCCACAAGATGGAAATGGAAGCGGATTATGTCGGTTAACAGTCCTTATGTCTGCGTTATTTTTTACTTTAAATCCGTTTGTCGGTTAATAATCAGTCGATTAATTTAGTTATCTCACTCTCTGTTCTCTCTGTCGCAGTCGAAGTCGCACCAAACATAGGTGTATGTGAAGATCGTGTAAACATAAGCGAATGTGTAAAAGACGGGTTTAAAGTCTCCTGCTGCAAGTTGCACGCTTTTCTGTTTTGTTTTCATTCTTTAATACGCGTCCGGTTGATCGTGCGACATTTCTGGTATGGTCGTACGGCAAATCGTGCTCTACTTCGCACAGTTATGTAGTCCGCACTTCTCTACTGGAGTAAATGTTAAACTTTCCCGGCATTGTTTGAATTCTCATGCAGCCTGGTTGATAAGTTCTACGAAATCCGACTGCTTATGATTAGCAAGTTTTCATGGTAATATAATGCGCTGTTTCGCGATTTTAAATTTTGCGAGTGTCTGTATGCGTGCAGCTTTTCTGCTGCCCTTAATTTTGTGCTGTCGTGTATGCTGGTTATCCTTTGTTTAAATGCAAAGTGAAATTTAATTGTTTGATTTGCTTTTGCAGCCTGTGTTAATTCTCTCTGAAGGAGCATCTATGCTTTCGGTAAGTTGAAGAATTTGTTTTGACTTGTGATGAATATCATGCAGTCATACAACCTATTCAGTTCATAGTTGGTCTTCATGCTTATAGAATCTGACCTAATTGCGGGCAACGTGTGAACTGCGCATTTCCCTAATCTTGATTTGGTGGATTTTTTGTGGATGAGTTTTGAGAGGATGACCGTGTTTCTTTATTTAGTGCGACTGCAAGATTCCTCTTCTTCTTGACGATTCCCTGTCTGAGCAAAAAGCTGTCGAAGATCTTCTGCAAGATATCCGACCATTGTTTCTTCCCAAAATTCGCGCCTACCTAACCGTGGTTAAGTCCTTGGATTACTCGCTAAGCGATGAAGTTCGAAAGGTATGCAGTATGTCATAAATTTTTAGTGTTCTTGTATATAAAGCCTTTGAAAAATGTTCATTTTTACGTAGTGGATTGTTTTGAAGGCAGAAGGCCGAATTGCTGGCTCCTCAAGTCGCTTTCTGGCTCACAAGGTCTGCATATGTCGGCTAGACCATGTCGATCGTTGCTTCTCCCAATTTTTGTTGCTTGCATCTGGGACCGTGTCTTTGAGCGGTAAACTTGCCAACTTAAGTTTTGATTGGACCATTTGCGTTACATTATTCCATTTCGAGTGTTTTCAATCAGTGTCGTGCTCGAGCTTCTACGTTTCATCACGAGAAGATGGGATATCTTGCCCTGTTGTATTCACCGTCTTTCGCCGTCTTTATCTTCTTCAGATTTTCCTAATTACTATGTGATGTTTGGTTCTTAGTGCCTGTGCATATATTATGTGCGTGATTGCATACGTGATGCTGTGTTGGGTGCTGCTCGCTGCGCGGAACCATAAATTGTGATCCTCTCGCATTGTTGTCAAACCCACCTATGTTCGGAATGTGTCTCGTATTCAACTACGCTTGTGGCATCTGCATCACCCGTCCGAAGTTGAAGAGAGACCATGTCAGAGGCATTGCCGCTATCTTGGTAAACAAAGCCCTACACTGGCCAGTTGCGCTCGCGCATGCGTAAAAGCTTGGGAGCCTGGACTTTCTCTGGTCGCTGAATAACTAAATTCAATTGATTCCTGGATTGGTAGAGAATTGTTGCTTTTCAGGCTACGGAACTGGCTACAGAGACGATGGAGCTTGATCCTTAGTGCTCATATTTCCAAAAGAAGTTATCCGGCCTGCAGTTGTTTGCAGCTGCGATTGGCTATAATTTTATACATTTTTTATTACATCAAGGAAGACGTTATGACAATTATGGTTCTGTAATTGTTATGCGTTGTCAGATCCCCTCATTAGTGGATAGCTCATGCAAAATATTGTTTCCAATCTTGCTGTGGTGTTGGTCTTTTCTTCCGCTTAAAAATATAAGGCGCCCAACCAGTAAGCACAGAATAGAAGGTGCCCAACCAGTAAGCACAGCGCCATGCAACCGTGGTTGCAGAAACTTTGGCGAGATCGATACATTACCAGCTTATGATAGCTTCCTTTCGGAGTGTAGACTGGTGTAAAAGAGGATTTGCAGCTTATCGATCTTTAAAGAAAGTGTGGAATGGTACCAGCTAAAGAAAAAGCTGTTGTTTTAATGGTGCCGTAGATCTGTTCCCTCTCAGCTGTCGTAGATAAGGCTTTGCCGAAAGCTACAGTGTAGAAGAGGCCAAAGCAGCTCTCTGTTGTCGACTGTAAGAATATGGTTGCTATGTTTCCGCCGAGAAACAAAACTATTGTAGGTCATTTAATGGCGTCATTGTATGTTACATGTGCTATTTGAAGCAGGTTACTACGTACTGTGCTTAACCTCAGACTATGATTAAGTCGATGGTATGGTCTCCGTCGAGCATTGGAAGTACTCTTAGGCCTTGGATTTGTAAACCATTTAATGATGAGAAGCTTTCTATTCACAAGTTTTCTTGGTTTGCTTATCTAGTGAACTGTTTCGAAGACCAATGACCCTTCCAGACACTCAGATGCCCTGCGTTACATGTTTCAAACAATCGTCACAAAGAAATGGAGGTCTTTCCAATTCAAGCACCAAGGACTTTCAAGAAATAGAAGTCTCATGTATACATGCGAGGAAGAACTAAAAATTTATTTGGGTGGCTCCGGGCAGCCTCTCTCGGTAGCGCATCAGCTGATATTCCCTAGGGGTGGTTTATATGACCATCTTATCAATTGCTTTAGGTTGTTGCGCAAGCTCGCTTAGTATTGATCTCAGAAAGAGAAAGCGAAGGGAATCTTTTTTGTAGCGCAAGAAATCGTAAGGACGCCCTCATAAATATAGTTATTCGGCGGCGTCATGGGATTGGATTACTGCATGGACAGTGTCCTGTATGTGATGTTGCGCTTGTGGGGGCTTTTTTCCTCGCAGCAACATGCTCTTAAGTATCATAGAAAGCATTTTATTGTTCTTTTCTATTTTCTAAGTTCATCATTCTGCGTTTCCGTGTTGCCGTTTATTTACATATGGGCAAGGGAAATGCAGAAGTAAATACATCGAACGGACGGAATGACCGGTGGACTCTGTATATCTTAGTATCAAACGTTTTATATTGTGAATATCAAGAAACTTGGATCGCTTAGAAAGTCGAAGTGAGATTTATAATCATGTGACGGTATGTAGTTATCTAAAGTCTTCGAGTGTATTTAAGGAGGTAGGGAAAAGGAACATCCGTAATTTGAAATGGAATTGAAAAATGGAGTTTGTTTCTTCCATCTCGCTTACAGGCTTTGGAAGATGACTTTGTTGAGATGCGTAAGGAGAATCCATCCGACGCTACTGCAGATTCCTTCTACCTTCTTCTAACGATGGCAAGGTGTGTAACATGCGTGAAATTTCCTGCTCTGTTGTTTTATGTTGTGCAGTTGCTTGCCGATGATTTGATGTTGTGTGCATGTCGATGGCTCAGATTCATTGAAACCTGCCATTTGTATATACGTTAGGTACATGGCAATCAGCTTTGGGCAAACTTCATTATCGGCTGCTCTCTGGACGAAGACTAAAGATCTTGATAGCGAGCGGCGAAGCAGGATTGCCAAGTAATACGTCCAACTTCTTGGTCGCTGTTGATGTGACAAGTAAACCCATTATCGAAATGATCCAATTCTATCGATAGTTTGGCTTGGAAGGTTTCATATACCGGAGGCGTGCTTATCCGCTTTGGCTGTGGAAGTGCCGAGGATCTTGGTCACCTGTGGGCATTTGGTTATACAGTGAAGGGTTGAGCAAGAATGAACGCTTCGAACAGACGGCGAAAACGGACTTGCCAGATAAACTGTGTTATATGCGTTACCGGGATTCGAACAGCTCTCATTCCCAGAGTTTGTGTTGTAATGTTGTTGCATTCGGTTTTGCAGTCGTGCAATATAGAAGCAACACATGTGCCTAAAAAGAGCGGTTGTTAGTTCTTGTGGGATTTTCCTTGTTTTTTGTACGGAGTAAAATCTATATTTATGTATATATAGTGTATAGTATGGGTATGAAGCAATATGTCATATGTATCATATACACATATGTGATGTATACCATATACATGTATGCAATATGTAAGTGGAAATATCTGCATTTCATAGGCACTTCTGCAGCGTCTTAAGTTTATCCCAGGAGATTACTGGAAGTGTAAGTAGTGGAGCGAGAGTAGATTCGGTGGAGCTGCAATTAGATTAGGGGAGGTTTATAAGCCATGAGGCTGCCTACTCTTGTTTTCTTACATAAATTTTTGTTTTCTTTAGTGGGTCAAATTTTGAATCACCGGGTTTTTGTGGCTTTTGATCTCCTCTAGGAATCTCGAATGGTTTTCAGGTTAAATTGTGTGTCACTCTTCCTTACGGGTTGGCTTGCTTTTGATTAGAGAGCGCGGGTGAGTTAAAGAGTCTTCTTTGTTTGTGCGGAGGCTATCGTTCGATGAGGAGTGCTGATTGATTATTGTGTTTTATTGGTTCGTAAGCGTTTGGAGCTGATGTGCTTGAATTGTATAGGTCTGCGCTTGTTTAGTATAGAATGGCTTTTCATCTATCGTGCGCTTGACGTATGGCTGTGTGTCAAAGTTTGCGCACCAGAGAAGGAGTCGTTCGCTTCTTGCTTCAGTCAGAAAATGGGGATGAGAGTTTGACTGCTTTTGAATATGCGGATAAAAAGATTGAGGTGCATTCCTTAAAGGTGCGGCTTTGAATTTCTCTCTGGAGTGCTGTCTAGTTTCTAATTGGCGCCTTACCGTACGTCTGCCGTGTGTCCATGTTTCCGCATTTCGCTCCGTTTTTTATGTATGCGTTAAATGAATGCTCAGGAATTGAAAGTAAGAGAGATCATAGCGATTTTGTGATGCCTCGCTTTGCATATATTTAGATCATTCTACTGTGATGTTGTAGTCTTCTGAGCGTATGAGCATTCTGGCGTTCCTCTTTGTTTCAGCCAATTATGAAGTAGTTATTGATGATATTTCCGTCCAGCCTATTGTTACCCTGCGTCCGCCTTACCTGCTATTTCAGCGTGACTGTGCCCCGCTGTGCTTAGAGGAGGACACCTCTCTGGCTGTTGTGACATTGGATGATGTCTGTCAATACTTGGTGGCGGCTACACTTAGCTGTCCTACGAATTCCATAGTCTTTCGTTTGTGGGACGCGTCAAATACGAGTGGTTTCGCGGCGAAGGAAATTTGCACGGATGCTTTGACCAAGCAAGAATATAAAAATAGGTTAGCAGATTTCAAGCATGTATTTTTCCTACGGGATTCTATAGGTATCCCTTTTCCAGCTTTATGTATTTCGTTCTACTCTGTTAATTTCGTTTGATTTGAATTTAATCGCATCATTCGTCACCGTGCTAAGCCTCTGCATTGGGTTGTTTGTTAATTGTTTCGGACCGTACGCCTTTGAGTTATAGTTCGGAGAGCTAATATATTATTCCTTAACATTCAGATTTTCCTTCAATGTGAAGAGTGAGCTGGATTCTGATTTGGTTAGCCATTCGGTCGCGTCGATAAACCAGCTGCTGCTCGTTGTGATAAACAAGAAATTTCTTGTGCTTTGGTCGTTATCAAAAGTAGGTTCTTTCCTGGATTTCACGTCTATTCGTGGTCTTGCAGGCGCAGATTAACTCGGATGCAGCTGCTTTGGGTTGACTTTTTGTTAAGCTCCTGCTTAACTGTCATGCCTGTGAAAGTTTGGCTACATCTCGTTTGTCGTAAACCTGTATTTGTTGCTTCCGGTTTATTTCGTGGATGCTATGTTTTCATTTGAGCGTTTTCCCTACTGAATGCTTGTGTATTTAGATGCTGGGGTGACGCTTTTTTTTAAGTTTTGAATTTCGATGGCTTTACCCTCTCCAATGTTGTTCCCCATAATAATTTTTTTTCACTTCATATATTTTATTACAGCACATAAGATATACCTCGGCACCACTCACTATTCTAGGCATGGTGCCACGGATGATGGCCTTTCGACCATCGCTCTCGGTAGTTTAAACGTTTACAGCCCGGCAGTGCTGACGTCACCTCACAGGCTACCTCAACTTGTCAAGGTCGTTCGTAATTACTCGCGTAATTACACCGCTGAGCAGTACTCATTTTAACGACCCAGCATCGTGGGGTTTATGCCTGAGTCGAGCAATAATAATTTTCAAACTTAAATCATGTATCTTCAGAACGAACTTTTCAAGCATAACGACAAGTGAAGGTACGCAGAAACAAGCTGCAAGTAAGCATGGCAGAGTTGCTGACACAGTGGTAACCAGTTTTTTTTTATCTCTATCTCCTCATGTCTCTTGCAAAATAAAATTAAAATGCTGCGCAAGCAGACATTAGTGATTTTTTTTTATCGTGTACAGAACTTTTCTTTCTTTCAAGCCGATTTCTTGCAGCCATTCTTGAATCTGACTTGATTCTTTGCTGATCACCCCGCTAGCACCCATGGAGAGGTTTAAGAACCTCACCTTGCCACCCGGGTTGATGTTTTTAAGTAGGTCTTCGTAGTGGAGCTGCTTTCTGAAGGCGTTCTCGGTCATGTTAGTCGCAAAACCGATTGTTAATTCCATCACGAACATATCGGATCCTTTTATCACAATCAAGTCTGTTCTCAGGTGTTCCATACTCGCTGCTCATGGTGACATGAATATATCGCCGTCTTTTAGATCACTGTATACGGTCACTTTTGGAACAGTTGCCACTGCCTTTCTTAGGTTAAGGAGAACCGAGTCGTGCCTCCAGTTGTATTTGCTTCCTTTTAGTGCTTGCTTGCATCCTCCGATAACATGGCCCAGTGTTTGAAGTGTTAAGCAGTGGAGGCAGTTTGGATTAGGAGCGCTTCCCCACTTGTAGGTGTTGCTACGGTCTGGCAAACTGTTGCCTGGATGCCGTATTGCGAAGTTGCAAATAGAACGCGGCACCTTCACGCAGAGTGAAGACCAGTATCTTGCGCCCGTCGGGAGACGTTGATTCCATATGAATTTGGCAACTAGCGATTGGGTCGTCAGATTTGTAAGAATTCGGTCTTCTAAGGTCTTACAAATATCTTTTATTGCTGCTTTTGCTGATGCGTAGCAATCAGGGCGGATGTTTTTCCAATTACTTGTGCTGAAGTATATAGATACTACATCGGGGCTCTTCGATGACTTCAGACGCTGACGATATATCACTTGACATTGCAAAAATCGTGCTAAAACTAGGCAAACATTCAATCCGTATTTATTTCGAGTTAGGGTTACTGTATCTAGGGTGCAACCAATTGGCATGTCTTTGACCTAATCTGGCGAAGGTGGTGTACGACCGTGTTAAGCACTGAGTTGTTTTGCCGCAAGTACTGGTCTAATGCCTTCTTGCAAAACGAGAATACATGAAGTTGAGTCTGAAGGTCGCCGCAGAGCTCACATTTTCCGTCGGATTGACCCCGGTACCTCAGGTTGGATGCGTTAGCGAGACTACGTATAAGGGCTCTGCGACAAAAGCAGGTGATATTGCTTGGAAGATTTGCAACGTTTTGCTAGTACGAATTTCTTGGACGTGGGATATAATCGTCCTTTGCTCCTTCAGCTTACCGCATGCGTTCCTGTTATTTTCTTTAATTTGCTCCCTTAGAATTATTTTTGTCTTTTCTTTGAATAAGTATTTCGCGATGTTGGTGTTGGAGACACTGTCCACAATTTTGTCTGAGTATATTCTGCGCTGCTCGCCGTTTTGCGATGTTTTCAGGATGCACTTTGTGGAAAGTTGATGCTCTCCATACAAGTCTGTTACGCTGCGAAACTTAAGTCCAATGTTATAGGCAGGGAACGAGAGATGCGACATATTTCCACTAATAGGGATTTGCAGCCACTTTCGTAATTTTTTCGAGACTAAATTCTCAAGGTTTTGGTTTACCCATGTGGGAGTTAGGGGTTAGATTGAGAACCGCCAACGTAGCTTCGAGTATACATATTTCTGGACTATCGCAATTGTCTGGAATGGCTTTGATTGGCATGAGATCAATTTTAGCCAAGTACTGGATCACTTCCGAAACTAGCTCATTCTTGACGCTATCGAAGTTCATGTGGAAGTTGAACAGCCTTCCCAGGTAGGTAAAGCTTTCTCCGTCGGCTATTGCAGGTACTCTTTGACTTAATGTTTTTATATGTGGCTGATACTGCATCGCTCGCAATCCGCATTTCTTGAGCCCAAAGGTGTGGCACATATCAACTCTTATGTTTAAGTCGGCCCTTGTCGACCACTTAGAAAACACATCACAGAGCAGTTGCTTGTCTGCTTCGTGGGTGGTTGTGATGGCTGTGTCATCAGCAAACTGAAACCAGTGTCGTGTGATCAGAGAGCACGAACTACTATAGCCAGTGAACGTTTTCCACTTTTATGGTATTCATGAGACTGCTAACGACGAGATTGAATAGAAGAGGGGGATTGGCTATCACCTCGGAGCACACTTCGCTATACGGCGATTGGATCAGCTATGAAGGCCTTAGTAGAGATAGAAACTTTTTACCCACGATGCAAGCTTTCTATGAGACTGCAAGTTTCGAAAGGAATGTGTGGATACTGAAGGATAATACTTAAGAGATGAGATGGGCCTCCCCAAACGCATTTCTCGGATCTAGCAACGTTACCACCAAACTACGCTGCTTCAGCCTTGCGTTATTGATGATGAAGGACATAGTTTCGGTATGCTCAATGGTTCCCGATATGTCCGACCAGAAGCCTTTTTGGTACGTGTTCTCAATGTAATTGTTCTCTTTGACAAACCTATAGATCCTGTTGCGAATTATCGAGGTGTAGACTTTCGAAAGCACGGGCTCTAGCATTATAGGCCTGAAATTCGCTGGTTCGGATGCGGGATAACTCTTACGCGTTAAGACGGTGATGCCGTCCTTGCAAGCTTCAGGAAATATTTGCAGCTCCCAACATGGCACTAAAATTTTCCACAAATACGTTCGCAGCGCAGGACAATGTTTTATAGGTATGATGCTTGTGCGATCTGACGGACAGGGTGATCCGCTGGACTTTATATTTTGTATGGCAGATGTTACCTCCTTATATTTCGGTGCACTTAAATCAAACGGCACAGTCCGACTAGTCATCGGCTTAAGCCAGGAGGGTAGGTGAAATATTTTTATTCTCGCTTTCTCGGACAGAACTTGTTTAAAGTGCGCAAAACAGTTTTCTTTATTGAAATCTGGGAGGATCGTCTCTTCGCCTTCAAACATAGCCTTGCAATATCTCCAGAAATTTGAGTCAATTTCAGCCTGATGATCTCTAGATTGGCCAGAATCTTTTTTACTCATCTTAGAGGACAGTAGTTTGGCCACGTACTTTATTTTGCTCCAGTCACTTGGGGTGGATTTTAGCGGTTTAAGAATTTCCTTCAACTGGGATTTCGTGAGGGTATCGTACTCGGAATATTTACCAAACCGGCTATTGCTTATTGTTTCGTAATGCTCCGCAAAGTATTTATATACTAGAGTTTTCATTTGCCTGATAGAAGTATAAGGATGTGATATGTTGTTAGTGAAATCGATATAATTTTGAAACTAATCGTTGGCCAACTCCCATCCCCGTTTCGACCGTGGCAGTTTCACCCCTGGCAGACTACCACTCTCTGGAGCTCCATCCCGTTCCTCGTCTTCTGCTTGGTCGCTTGTTATAATTTTTTCAAACTTCAATTATATATTTTCTAGAAGGACTTTCACGTGCAAAATTATAAGTGAATTTCTACATGTCAACCACTGCCACTCGGTAGAAGCAGGCATGCCAGGGTTGCTGACACAGCGTTCAGCAGAGTAAAAGTTTCGGAATTTCAATCTCCTCGTCACTTTTACAAAACAGGAAGTAGGTGCACCGCAAGCACACATTCATAATCCTTTTCAAGGTGTACAGGGCATCTCTCTGTGTTAATCCAACTTCTTGCAACCATTCCAAGATTTGGTTTAACAGGTTGCACAGCACACCGCTGGCGCCCATGGAAAAGTTTTAGGACACTTACCTTGCCTCCTGGGTTTATGTATTTAATTAGATTTTGGTAGTGCCGTTGTTTTCTGTCTGCATTTTTTGACATATTTGTTTCAAAGCCGATCGTCAACTCCATTATGAGCATGTCCAGTCTCTTCAGAACAATTAGGTCTGGTCTTAAATTTTCCCCACCCACTACACTTGGAGACATGAAGAGATCCCCATCTTTGAGGTCACTATATATTTTCACATTGGGAATGGAGGTTATGGCCTTGGTGAAGTTAAGGAGAACGGAGTCATGTCTCCAGTTAAATTTTCCTTCCTTGAGTGCTTGTTTGCACCCTCCAACAACGCGTCCCAGTGTTTGGGGTGTTTGGCAATGGAGGCAATTCGGGCTAGGAACGCTACCCCATTTGAAAGTGTTGCTACGGTTGGACAGACTGTTGCTTAAGTAACGAAGCGCAAAATTATAAATAGACCTCGGCATGTTTTCGCGGACTGAAGACCAGTATTTTGTATAGGTAGAGAGACCTTGGTCCCATATTGACTTCATGACTAACGACTGCGTCGTTAGCTTTGAAAGAAGGCGGCTCTC
>QQSS02195302.1:0-12674 GCA_003687565.2 Craspedacusta sowerbii
GTTTGTGTAGAGCGCCTCAAAAAGCTGCTGCCGAATGGACCTTCCTGAAGAGAACCATTCGGCATTCCTATGTAAATCGAGTACGGCCATTGTTTGCGAAAATACATGGTGATGTTTAAAAAATATATATAAACAGTTGCAAATAAGCTCAACGTCCAAGCTATAGAAACACTGTTGGTATGCATTGCATTCATCAGCCTTTCATGAATCACCCCCTAAGTCGCTTTATGCTTAGAGTTTTAGGAGGTGAAAATAATATATGATAAATAACTCAATTCTAAAAAAGATAGTTCCCTTGTCAGTTTAATCAAAAATTTATGTTCAATACCAAACCAAAATTATTACTTCTGCGTAAAAATGTGCGGCTGAGAGCTTGCAGAACGTGCTCTCATTTGAATGCGAACGTACCCTATATAAAGACTGAGATTGCCGCTTATCGCAACCAGAAGAGGCCACATCAACCGACTGCAGCAGTCATACCGACCTAAAGCTGACCATGGGATTCGTGAATGCGACAAAGCGTCACAAAAAAACCGCCATCGGGGAAGATTACCGCTCGGTCTGGGTTCGAATGTTCCGAAGCTCATTTAAGAAGATAGCTTTCGCCATAAATTCTAAAGGTGTAGCCAAGGAGTCTGCGGAGTAAGACAATGATTCTGCATAAACAAGTTGCTACATGCCTCTAAGGCAAACACTTTAGAAGCGACAGTAAGACAGCCAGGTAGACAGTTTCAAAGACATCGGTCATGCAAAATTCTTAAGGGCCTCCAATAGGCAATAAAGGGGCGCGCACTGCGTAACACCTGTAGCAGCTACCAGTGCCTGCGCTCTTCTTGGCATCCAAGCCAGTACCAATGGGAGAAGTCACATAATAGTTAAAAAATTTCCAATGAGCTGCATTTTGAAAACATAAAGAGCTTGCACGTGAAAGCTGCGACTTTGAAAGGGTATCACGGTCAGCGCTGTAACGTGTCGCTCGCTCGTTACGAACGCAAGCTAGATTTTCGGGACAGTGCCGACCACAGACTGCGTTCTAAATGTAAGAACGTGTGTTTGTCCCCCTTGCAATAAAATCAATTTCTTTAACCGCCCATGAAAGAATACTTTCGCTATGCCTAATACAGAACCCACAACAGTACTCTCGCAAAGCCCTATCTGTTAGTTTTTAGCTCGTGGAAGATATGAGCATGCAAGGTTGTTGTTGTTGTTGTTGTTGTTGTTGTTGTTGTTGTTGTTGTTGTTGTTGTTGTTGTTGTCGTTGTTGTTGTTGCTGATAAGGTGCGGCTTGTATGGTCATGCATGGAGCTCAAAAGCTATGATACAGGTTATATCTGTTTGTGTACCAAAGACACCAATCCTGCAGGGAAAAAAGCCAGCAACAACAACAACAACAACAACAACAACAACAACAATAACAGCGACAACGAATGCACAGCAACAATGGTGATTCGCTGAGTCAAACGAGGTTACATGATACCGCGCAAGTGTATGATCATTCGATTGACTTCAAAATGCGGATCAAAGATTCACGCCAATTACTTGTGGGATGAATCGTGCTTACGGAATTCAGGATCACGGACTTGATATCAATCCAACATCATGATGCCGATGGGTGCACACGTGAAACACCGAAAGTCCCATTGAGATACGCCGTCCTACCTCCTTATAAGAAGCCATGAATCTTTCCACGGAATCCGCGGCTGTGGAGAGCAACTTTCTCGAAGTCGTGTACGTCTCGCTACGCTGAGCCATCGCGCCAGGATCGCCATTCATTCCTGAAAGAAAAGCAAAAACAACTTTAATCAGATTAAAATTATGCGTCTTATTTGAATGACGACATGACGCAATAAGAAAAAAAAAAGACAAAAATAAAGTCTTGATTGTGAAAGCCATGAAAACTTTCTACTAGTGCCAGTAAATAAATACCACAAAGGGCTCATAAAGAGCATTGATCCAAATATACTCGAAGTCTTTCAAATTAGATTCGGGTCCATCGCAAACCACTCTGGACTGACAAACGAGTCTATAAATTAATTAAAATACGCTAGTATACAGGATCTGAATCTCGAATCTTGGCCACATACATGATGAACATTGGCATGCCTAGACGCAAAACATCAAAACCAGACGGGCGTAAGGCTTGGCGAAACAGTTTCTTTCGCTCTACGACACTTAATGATAAGCAAAAAACCTTGGCGTAACAATTCCTTTGGTTCCATTGAAAGCAAGGAGAAGCGAAAACACTTGCCGAAACAAATCCTTTGGCTCCACTGAAAGCAAGGCGAAGCGAAAACCCTCGCCGCAACAAATCCTTTAGCTCTACTGAAAGCAAGGAGAAGCGAAAACCCCTTGCCGCAACAAATCCTTTAGCTCTACTGAAAGCCAGGAGAAGCAAAAACCCTTGCCGTAACAGGTCCTTTGGTTCTATTGAAAGCAAGTGGAAGCACGAACCTTTGCCGTAACAAATCCTTTGGTTCTTTTGAAAGCAAGGAGAAACAAAAACCCTTGCCGTAACAAATCCTTTGGTTCTATTGAAAGCTTTGGGGAAACAGGCCATGTCATGGATCCCACAAAAAACACGAAGTTCAATGACCAGCGGTCAAGACTAGCACCTCGCCTCAAATGCAGGTTTAGGCCTCCAAGCTAAGGCACCACACTAATCCATAAACTTAACCAGCAAACAGCCTCTGACGCAGTGACGCCCCGCAAACATCCCACTAACACAACAAGTCTTAACAACTTTGAAAACGTGCGTTAGCTGAAGACTAAAAGTGGTAACATCGCGAGAAACATCACGAAATGCGTGATTTCGATGAGGACGGTGCAAAATGACTGCACACCTCCTCGAAGTTCGAGCACTCTTTTCGAATTCGAAAGACGAATTAGCAAATCTGAACACAGTAGACCAAATTATCCATCTATCTCAAAAAATAATGGCGCTAAATAACTTTGTACAGCTAAATTACATATGAAATAGGCCACAGTTGGTTTTCGTTGACTAGATTATAGCTATAACCGTAATTATAACCGGTGCCAAGACTACATGCAAGTTAAGGTAAGCTCCACCACGAAAAATGTTAGGTTACGGAATCGCCACAGACTTTGCCGCAATATGGCGATTTTCTTTTTGACGCAAATTGGCGATTTTTTTTTATTGCCTAAGGCGTGTCACAACAGGGCATTTGCTATACACTTCTGCTAATCATGTCTGAATAACAAGCCAAGAGAAATTATAAGAAAAGAAACCTTGTCAACAAGCAACCCAAGCCCGAGCCGCACCATTGATAGCAAAGTGCCGAACTGACGGAACAAACAATTCGCTCGATATACCAACATGAGCTTACGTATCGACTGGCTCACATATATGGTTGCTTTGCTTTGGCTTAGCCACGTCACTCATACAATTAGAATCATAACCACAAACTTTCAATCTGAAGATTCTATTAAAAAAAAATCGTTTCCAAGTTTTAAAGACGAGGTACCCACGTGGCCCTGAAAAAGCATCGTCTATAGTAATGCATGTGGTAGCCGTCGGAGCTGTGTAGGTATTTCATTTAATTCCAAAAAAGCGAAGTGCTGCAATGCCTAGCAGTTACTTTCGTCACTTTGACGTACAATAAACCAATTATTCTGCCCAAACAATCGCATAGAATGAGTCTTCTTATTATTGTCTGTTCAGTAGGAATAAAATTGAAACAACACGGCTCACACTAAGTCAGAAGTTTTTTCAGACATGAAATGTTGCAAGTTCTGTAAATTAACCCAATCCTAGGGAATTCCAAGACCCCATGAATGACCAAAAAATGATAACCTGCAGTTTTTCTGTGGAGAAGATCGTAATAAGATATATGGCAATGGAGTAAAAATACCACGTGCCCGGCATGTCAACTGTCCTATGCAATCCTTGCCTAGGAGATGTGTATCTCCAAAACATGCATTAAAAACTCATACACATGACAGGAAACAATTCTAAAAGCATAAAATTTTGCCCAGAAATTTTCTCAAACTAGAGTCTAGAGGCAATATGGACAACAAGAAAAAGAAAAAACAGAATTTCAGATCTTGGTCACCCAGCCCTTTTAAAGGAACCATATACATTTTAAGGCAATCTATCCTAGTCTAATGCACAAACAGTGACAAAATAAATGACTAAATTCTTTTTTGCAAACTTATCCCAGATCATCATTCCCATATTAGCTTTGATCTACATCACCTCCAATACCTCTTAATTTACTAATCACTGTTTAACAACGGTTAACGTCATTTCCACTGCAGTTATCGCAAAGCAGCTTAAGGTGAACAGAACTTTTCAGCATTTAGTACCATAGAAAGCCTTCTGCAATCGCATTATCAATGTCGGTTCATTTGCTGGTTATCAGCTATATTAAAAAACAAATATCCAAAATTGTAGGTGAATATTACCAGCTTTTACCCATGCTTTCGCGTAAAGAACATGAGCTGAATGGTTCTTACTAATGAGGCTTTCAAACACGCAGATTGGATTCATAGAATGTGGAACAGACATGCAAATACGAAAAATAAACAATCTACAGGCTCTTTATTGAGGCTTAAGAATAAATAACATATCAGGCATTGCAAGCATATGTTAAATTTATAACATTAAGACACATAAATAAACACAATGAACAAAGCAAATTTCATGGCTGTAACAACTCTGCTGTGTGAAAGAGAAATAATTAGAAGAGAAATTTGACTTTTGGTTGAGGCATGTACCTGCAAAGGATAATTAATGTCTGTGCTGGGCAGACTCACCACTGCTAAGCATAATCAAAAGAGACATGAACATTCCAGTTGCTCTCCATATATACTTCATAACAAGTTGTTCTAACATGATGTACCAAAGCTTCTTGCCAAGAATCTTGCTGACTTGCTGAGCTAAAGCATGGTAGCTCTTCCACAACAGGCTTTGCTCCACCTTTAAGCAACCCAAAATTCATGATATTCTGCGAACTAGCGCCAACTATTAAGCTGAAGAGCATATCAAATAAATCAGTGCTTGAAAAACCACCTAGTAATGCCTGAAATATTTCTTTCAATCTTTAAGTCTACTTGACACCACAAACAAAACAATTTTCAAAAACTGATCCTTATACTGACATACTAGACCTAAGGATTGTTATGAAACTAAAGCAAGACCTAACAGAAAATATTAGCTGATATTATGTTAACCATATACTTGCAAGGTACAATTAGGCCATGCAGGCTAGAAGTCTTAACAAAAATCTTGGCAAAACATGTTTTACTTCATTCAGCATCATTCTAAACATCACACAACAGTAATCACAGGCTATGACATCAAACCACTATTTGACACAAGCAGTGTCATCAAGTGACTTTCCAATGCTGCACAACAAATCTGCCATTTATTCAATCAGCTACCTCAAAATTGAGCATTTGAAAACGGTTGGAAATAAGACAATTCTTAAGACCATCAGTGACTTTTTAAATGCACCAATACACTAAATGTGTGTAACTAAATCAAAAGGTTAGAAATTACATGATTCGTGATAACAAAACTCAAGCTGCATGATGGACAGGAAGTTTCTAGATCAGCATATTCCTTCTCTACTAGACTAGTAGGTCTTAAGAACAATTAGATATATGTAAACAAAGACCTGACATTCATCAGCTTTAGCTTTAACACACATACACACACACTCACACACACTTATAAACTACAATCACCCAGACTTAACTCTCAAGAGCTCAATCAGCTATCAGTTCTTTAGATCTTTGCGGTTTTTCATGTAACAGGCGGCAGAAATCATAGAGAAAAAACATGTCCTACCTGCACTATGCAATCATAGTCTCAAGCCTTCATAACAGCATCTCTACTGAACAGTGCAAAGATTACCCTTCAAAATAAACTATGAGGTTGCATATTGGTTCTTTTCATGAGCATGACTTGTCAGGCAGCAGATTATCAGCAGGCAAACTGCCAATAGTCCAGGAAATGTAGCCATGCCCAGTTTCATAGGTAGAGAAAGTTTGCAACATTAATGTTATTAATGCTTATACTTAGCTGTATACCAGCGGTAAAATATGATTTAGCAATTTTTCTTTATCTCTTTCTGCTCTAAGGCAAAAATTACTACATCTCTCCATGTCTTGCACCATAAAAACTCGGGTGAAATCATCTGGCATTCAAAGTTTCTATAAAAGCAATATTTGCTTTGCAAAATTTTCTCTTGGCCAACCTTCTTCTCTGCATGGAATATCTTCAAAAGCAGTACTCCGGATATGTCAACAAATAAACTTAAAGTAGCATGCTTGACAATAGTCCCACAAAAATTTTCTTTAAGGTAAAAATATTAATGAGCGACTGCTCTCACCTTGTGACCAGAATAAAATGCTATTTCCTCAGAATTAGTTATTATCCGGGAGTGGAGACTTCTGAGAATGCCACGTTTGGCAGACTGCTCAGCTACAAGATTTCCAAACTTTGGTGAACAAAGCTTCAAAAATTCTCCTGTACCAAACATGATCATGGTACCGAGTGTCACAGGAGCAACCCAACCTTGGCCATGGTCACGTGACATTTGGCTCAGGGTGCCAACAACAAGCATTAAGTCAAGAAGAGGTTTCGTCATATGAGAATACAGGTAAGTAACTGAATCACTGAAGACCCTAAGATCTTCCACGAGACATTCATCAGGACTAGATAATCTTCCATCAAGGTTGCTGACTTTGTAATAAGTTTTCCTATCAAAGTACAATTTGTAGGCATAGGCCACAAGCCTTGTTCGAAGAGCAAGACTTAGCTTTCCTTCCAAAAACTTAAGCAGGCTGTTTGAAAATGTAGCAGGCACTGCAACAGCCATCCACTTAATTATCAACCGCACAAAATTAACAGGGTCCCTTTCAACAACCAACTTTGTCAGTTGGCCATCCAACATAACAAGGTAAGTATTCAAGAAAGACCGAGCTATTAAGGCAAGAGTGTGGGTGCTCAGCAAAGCAAACTCCTTAGTTAAGACTCCAGGAAAAACAATTCGGATTAGCTTAAGCAGTTTTAACAAAAACGGCTTTTCGGCAGGTTTTTCTAGAGCCAATGCTCCAGCACTGGGCAAATGCGAGGGTACACACTTTCCATGATTAACTTCCTCTCCATTCGAAGTACCATACCTGTCAACAGCATACTTGAACACTCTATAAGCACCATATAAACCAGCACAAACAGCAGCTGTGGAATATGCAGAAGGACAGCCTTTAACAACTCTCTCCAAGAGTTTATTTGCTTTTAGCAGTGCCTCCATATTCAACACCTGAAACTGCCAGCAACTCACATACGCACAAAAGCACTATAGCTATGACAGCATCAATAAAATTCTAAGATAAATGTACAAAAGAGCCAAAAAGAGTCAAAGAATAGAAACAGTTGCAAGGAGTCCCGTGCAACAAAAACCTTATACCAATAACAAACTACTGTGCTGGAAATTTGCTCCTTACACTTGGATGCATCCAATGCAATAGTTGCTGTAAATAAACTATTTCAGAACAACTTGAAAACATTGGCCTCATAATATTGTGAAAATGCCACTTTCAAAATGCAACTTTCGAAATGCAGCAAGTATTAATACAACCAATAGCGTACACTTTACGTATTTGTCTACACTACAGTGGCCTACTTCCATGGCTGACTTCCAGCAATTTTGTAAAAAAAATCATTCATAGCTTTTTTTCCTAAAGCATCTTTTAATAAATTGGATTTTTCTCTTTCCTATAACATTTCTTGTCTTCATATTCTCCTATCCTGGTTAATATCAGATCGTAACCAATTAAGGTAATCTTCCAGTTTAGGTCGCTATATTAATCCTACCGCTCTAGACCTGCTCCCTGCAGCTTATCCTGCTCTCCTATTGACTTTTAATTGTCGTAATTAGGGCACGGGATATCCCAGCACTGTTCGGCAGTTTGCTAAGCCCGCTTGGCACAATGCGGCCTGTGAAGGCCGTTTGCCTGGCTCGACTGCACTGATTCGAAAGAAGTACTAGTGGGCCAGGCTATGTTCGATGAAAAGTCCTGAAATATCTTTTCAATCGATATGCTGCATTTTGGAATTACCAGCTATTGCTCATTGTAGTCCTAACGTCTGTTGTTTCAGAGTTGTATTGGGGATCCCCGAAGCGCAAATAAAAGACAAGACACGAGGATCATGAATTTGTTGAGGTATGTGTACATGGAAATAGGCTTCTCTTTATTAAGCATATGGCTTCGATTCATAGCAATTTATCAAGTAGATGGTACGTGATAATTCTATTTATATTAAGGTTAGCCATGCCTCTGGTTGCAAGTGCGTGCAATATTACGCCTCCAACGCTCGAACGCTTAACGTTGTGCACGCTAGAACGAACCTGCCAAGTTGATGTACACGAACACTTACTTAACTTTATTCACGTAAGTTGAAGTCTATGTAAACCTTGCTTTAACATTTTGTTGATTTCGTCGTTGTTTTGACATTTGCTTGTGCTTCCATAAAAATGCTCTTGATCTTGCACAATGCCGGTGAGTCTGTCATCAAGGTCAGTAGTCATTTCCAAGCTGAATGGTCAAGAAATTGCATACATAATGAAGCAAGTCTTCAATTCCATTATTATAGTTTTATTTTTTTTTTAAAAGGAAATTAACGTTTTTGGCTGTGAAATAAATGTAAGGTTTATTCAATGTAAGGAGCCATGGCATGTTGCCATCCATTGAATATTTCTTTAAAATTGAAAGATTGGTTTAAATGGTACAAATAGTTCTAACCTGCATTGGAATCTGGTAATTTTGATATTATCTGCCTTGTCTTTACAGGCTATTGGAAATGATAACATTCCATTTTAGGTTTGGCAACTTTGCAAACCTTGGCAATTGAATGTTATATTTCCTTGCTGTTGCAGCAAAATGTCTGACAAGGTTTGCTTTATCGCCTAGATTCTTTCCAGTGATGATTTACATGCTGCAGATGCTGTTTGATGTGCCACAGTCATCACAAGCTCCTTTTTGATCATAAAATAGTTGACTGGCAGTCAACATGTAATCACATGATTGTTGTGTGTCTGCAGCATATTTTTCAGTCTTGTTAATATTTTTACTTTAAGTTTTTGTAGTTCTTTACGCTGTAATCTGTGAATGATCTTCTGTAAGCTTGTTAAGAGATTGGGTAGGAGGTGTTTATATGCCATATTTCCTTGATTATGATATCTTTCTGGTGCTATTTTTGGTGCTAATTTAATATGGCTCTGCCTAAAAACTAGCAGTATATTATATTGCAAGATCTTTTGCCTTCTAGTTTTGGAATGCGTTTGTGTCTGAGCAATTCCATTACCTATCCTTTGACTCTAGTTAGTGATCACCATTAAATTATTCCCATACTTATTTGTTTGTTGGCTCTTAGTTGAATAGTGGTATGACTTTAAAAGCAATATTTTCCGGTTAGTGACTCCGCTATAAGCACTTGTTGTTTAGGTAGTACTTGTTCTGGTGCAGTTTGTAAATTTTGGTACACGTTCTGTAGAACTTCACTTCGTTTTGTTAGCTTTGTAATGGTACAAGGCCATCCTAAGAGGTGTTTCTGTTGAAGCAGTTGCATGAGGAAAAATATGAGAAATTTAATTATGGAATTTCCAAGAGTTGTCTTTGTATCTTTGTGTCTTGTGGCCAAGTGAACTGGGTGTTAGGGAGGCAAGAGGGAGTATAGAAGTGACTCTGTAGCCGCTTTGGTTCGCGTGACTCTTTACGCTGATTATTGCCAACAATCTACCATTGATATGCAAAATTTCCACTTCCCACGAACATAAAAACTTCTACAAACAGTACTAATTTCGAATCTACAACAAGAGTAGTTTCTATATATTGTTAAGCGCATAATTAACTCGTTTTTAGAACGGCAAGTACCCTAGCAGTATAATTGGCTTAACATAATTAGCTACGCATCTCACTAACTTTGCACACCAAGCCAGCGTAACTACAGTCTCGGTGAAACGTTTCGGTATGGGGACCCATACATTCTCGGTTTCTCATCTTCCTTCGAAACACTGGGCCTTAGGACCGTTACTTGCATGTATGGCTTATATTGGGCTAGATGTTCATGACCTGTAAATCTTTTGCCCTCGTAAAAATTTTCGTTTTTTATCATGGATTTGACGTTGGCACAAGATGATCAGGAAGCCCTGCCATATCGTTGATCAAAAGTTCGACATCTTGCTGGATAGGAAACATCAGCGATCGGAGAGGGTTGATTTTAATGGAGTAAGAGCATCTGAGAATAGATTCTCTCTGAGAGAAATGGAGAAGCGTAGTTCATGTGCAGCGCTCGGTGAGCCTATGATCTGATCTAAGGAAATAACTCGTGAGCAAGTAAAACTAGCTTACCTCGGCTTCGCTACTGGCGCATCAAAATCAGTCGTAAGTCCACTAAACGCCAGCAAGCCATCTTAAAGAAATGAAATGGTTGAGGCGGCCCGTGTGCTACCACTAAATATTTGGACATGGGTCAGGGCTACGTGCATTAGGCAGAACGCAGATGGAGGCACAGCGGTAGGTGGGAAGTACATCATTATATCCCACATAATTGCTTCCTACCTCTGCCGCCGGCTGCTGGAGTTACCGAATTAATATAGCGACCTAAACTGGAAGATTACCACCAATTAAAACTTGGCAGTGTCTTCCCTATTTCGACCTCCTACATTTAATGTAGTTACTAATTTAGTAACTACAACAGCGGGAAAGGACCAATGAGGCTACCGACCGACCAATAGCCTATAGAAATTACGGCTGCGGAGCAAGCGCACCTGGAATTCTTAGTCACGAACTCGAAAACCCGGAAAGTTCCCGAAAAGACTGTCACTTCCTTTCGATAGATAGCGACCTTTCGGTATCTTGCGTGTTTGAACACTGTCAACAAACTACATCGGAAGAACTTTATTGAAACATCCGAGAAGAACATTAAGAAATTCTCGCGACTGATTCAACCCAAACTGGACATCGACAAGCACATTATTAATCTGTCGAAATATCGGCTGACTTTTTTCGAAAAACTGGCACTGTGCTGAGGTCTTAATTTTGCATTACCAACTAAAGTATCCAAACTGGACGTTCTAGCATCTTTCGAACTTGGGTACTGGGACTTGGATAAACAACTAACAGATGACAAGCGACCTTTAGCGTCTTCGTCGATGAAGTCCATTGCTCTCGCCTATGCTGAATATTGAGGTAGCAAGCCTCCACGTGCTCTGACTCGTGCCATCAATAGGTTACAAAACCGTACAGATATCGTTATCACAGAGCCAGAAAAGGGATCGGGTTTTGTCATCATGGACAAGGATGCTTACATTAAGCTTCTCACGAAGGCTTCAATGTCTGATACAGCGAAGTTTGAAAGGATTAGCGGAGAACGGCCAAAAACACGAGGCCGCCCACCCAAATTCTACCACCCCCTGCTAGAACGTGAGAAGGAGCTCAACGAGACAGTCAAAAAGATTTTGCCCAAACCAGTCGAAATGGTTGTCTCTAGTAACTGTGCTCGTCTTGCACACCTTCGTGGCTTGCCGAAGACCCACCAGAAAGATCTAGCCATGAGACCTATACTTTCCGCAACTGGAACATACAACTTCAAATTGGCGGAATGGCTGGACAAGTTCTTGAAACCGCTGGCTTCAAATGAGCACATGATAAGAGACATACTTGACTTCGTTGAGACTGAACTATCAGGAAAGGTTATGAGGCCAGGTGAAATACTTGTGTCGTACGATGTAACGTCACTTTTCACGAATGCACCAGTGAATGAGACCATAGAAATCCTCGTTGATAAAGCCTTTCAAGGTGATTGGTTAAATGAAACTCATAAACTTTGCATCTCTTGAGCTGACCTACGCAAGCTACTCCAGCTAGCGGTAAAGGACCAACTCTTTACTTTTGACGGTGCTTTGTACTTGCAACGGGATGGAGTTAGCATTGGATCGCCGCTTGGCCCACTGATGGCAAATACAATCATGTGCCACTTGGAGGAGAAGCTAGGCAACGAAGGCAAACTTCCCGAGCTTTACAAATGCCTTGTTGATGACACTAGGACAATAATGCGCTAGGCAGTTGCGGCCGAGGATTTCCTTAGTGAGCTTAACAGTCTTCATTCATCGCTGTCCTTTACAGCAGAAGTGGAGCAGAACAATGGCATCTCATAATTTGGCGCGTGGCTAAGCACGAAAAAGCGGATACTATCTACATTTGTTTTTCATAAGCCAACGGACACTGGTCTCCTACTGCACTTTCAGAGTCATACGGACGTACGGTTCAAGAAATGCTTAATCAAGTCAATGCTGTACAGAGCGTCTGGTTTGAGTAGCGATTGGTCCGCCTTTGAAGAAGAAGTCGAATATGTGCGTACAGCATTTCTAAAGTTAGCCTACCCGTCAGCTTTATTTGACCGGATTGTAAATGACTTTGTCGAAAAATGCATTACCCGCAAGCATAACGTGGATGACAGTTTCGCCGATGAGATCGTACGATTCGTTATTCCTTATGAAGATGAAAAGAGTGCGCGCAACCTAAAGCACCTTCCAAATGATCTGGCATGTAGAGTACGGGTACCAATTGGGCCAATATTCACGAGCAGAAAAATTGGCGAAAGTTTTAGACCAAAGGAAGCAAAGCCAAAGATTGTGAGTCAACAA
>QQSS02195313.1:0-12674 GCA_003687565.2 Craspedacusta sowerbii
CATACATACATACATACATACATACATACATACATACATACATACATACATACATACATACATACATACATACATCCGTACATAAATACATACACTCGTACATCTGGGAATACATACAGTATAAGTACAGGCACCATTACAAACTTCGGCATTGGCATTATCATGGACGTGTAATGTTTTGGTCCGATTGTCAAGACGAGGTCTTTTTTCTAAGCCAATCGTATTATAAGTGGGACCATTAGCTCCGAAAACAGCACGGATTACTAACAAAAGCATCAGCATTAGTTTCAGCACCGGCACTGGCATAAATACTTTTATTACGATCTGCATGGATAGCGTCGTTGCATCACGGGGAAAAACATCGGAATCTAGGTAAGATCTGCAGAACCTTGCGAAAACATAGACTTACCACATGCACATTTGTTGACGCGATATACGTGAGCGCACTTTTCGCAAGGTTCTGCATGATCAGGCGAGGCCACAAGTACCCCTTTTCACACCACCACGCACAAATGCATCAAAATAATATCAAGGATAACCACGCGCATTTTCGGGGATTCCCTCGGCGAACAGTAAGGTCTGTAAATTTACAGGTTAAACCTCGCTGCTCAAAGAAAATTTGTACACTAGATCTCTGTGTGAAAAACAAACAACTTGCGCAAGCGATAAAACAAGACGAAATTCTGCACTTACCATTGATATCCACGTTTGTCCAATCACCAGCCACCTCAGTGACCGTGGTCGAAACTGCTCTCACTTGAACTTTCGCAATGTTTCCAGCAGCAGCCGTATCGAAGCAGAGTCGACCCAGATCCCGCAGTGTCACGAATCCATCACGCTCGTCCGCTTTGCTAAAGTTGAACGCGCCAAGAAGGGCAGACGAATTGTAAACATTCACTTGGTACGTCATGTCACAGTTCCCACTTGGTGCAGCTCTCCACGAAAGGAGAAGTATGCAAGTTTTGATGCCAACGTAATGACGGGTAGCACGTAGTTCTTGAATGGAACCAGGATCGACTGAAAAATAAACAGAGACCTGGAATAGATACTACTCGAACGGCGAATGACGACAGTACTAATACAAGCGGTTAAAACTCAAAGTACTAATACTCGAGGTTAAAACTAATCGCGTAACCTTGCACACATAACATGCAAGTACAAGCATGTGGATACACATCAGGACACACGTCTGATCGAAATCAGCAATCATTTAACATTGAAACACTTTATATGGGGACGCTACATATTATGTACATCGAATGCTTATCAGAGAAATCAAAGGAGGAAGACGGCATCAGCATTCTCGACGCCTTCCTCGTGAGCTTCCGGCCTTGCAAGTCGGAGAAACCAAAGCTGCCACCCTCTAGACCCAGCATTCGCAAAATGAATGGTAAGACACAAAAAACGTCAAAGCCACGATTTGCTTAGCCCCAGCAGCCACACATGTATCACCTGTCTAGATAAGCATTAGCTTCGAAGGGATTCGCAGGCTGCATTCCAGCTGAGCCATCCTCAACCTAGCAGAACAACAGTCCGTTTGTGCGCTGAAAATCACACACGCATATACTCTCTTCCCACTATCTATCAGCACCATAAGACAGCAAGGCACTGCTTGGCACGCAGTAGAACTAAGTAAAGAACCGTCCACTCACACGCAAATGTGACAACACTTTCTTCCCTCACTTTGGTGGATCCAAAGCCACTAGCGTCGTAGGTCAAACTCATCCCACAATGGGCCCCACCCAGAGGGGGAAAGGAGTAACTGAATCGGTACTGGTGGAGTGTCGACGTCCAAAGAGGAGGCTGCATCTGGGCTTTACCAGCGAAACTCCATCGCACATTCGGGACCGGAGTTCCACCGCAGACGTCTACAACAGCTAAAGACGCCTCCGAAGGCAGATTCAACTGTGGAGGAAGCTGCCTCCCGCACAGGAACGGACCACCTTAAAGGAAGAATACATGCATACGAAATAAAAACCATGAAGTGCTCGACTGCAAAAACCAGAAGCCATCTTAGAATTCTCGTGATTTGCACAATCAAACTAGCCACCAACTAAATCGCAGACATGAAAAGGAGCTGCTAAAATTTAATCTCGCATGCAAGTTTGGACCTCCAAAAGATTGTGAACAGCCTTATAAATACGGGGAGATATGTAACACGAATTCTTGCAGGTTACACCAAGGACGCACACACAATCAGACGAACAAGAGGCGGATATGAAAAGAGAATGACCTGCGGGCAAGAAGAAAGAGAAAAATAAAGGAATGGCAACACAGCACATGTCGCAGCAACAAACCTTTGTATGGGATGAAGGCTAACTTGGTCACATCGCTCCAATGACCTACGTCGTCAGCAGATAACACAGCCCTCACTTGCACTTTGTAAACAGCATCTATTTTCTTGCTCTCGAAGCAGATGCTGGAGCTCACGGTGACGTGGTCATCTAGCTGATGTAACGTATTAGGAGAGTCCTGCCGGTAAACCAGGATCTCGTACGTTATGTGGCAGTCGCCACGAAGCACCGGTGACCACAGCAGAGAGTTAATGCAGTCATGAGTGAAGTATTGCTGAACAGATCCAACAACGCCTGCGACTTTCTCCGGAGTGACTACAATCAATAAATCAATAAGCGTATATTAGCCAACGAATAAATCTTAAACTTAAATCTCAAATTAATCTAATGAGAACTTTCCAGCTAAAATCGTTGGAGCAAAACCAGGCAAAAAGAATATGCGTGTTGCTCGCGTGTTTTGTTTTCATAAAAATTTAGTGTCTAAAATTTAAAGAGCGGAGCGCGTATTTTTTTTAGGCGTGTTGCAGTTCGCTCTTGCGAGAGAACGTTAAGACAAAGGTAGAAAAAAATCTAGCACGAACACAACTGTATGCGGAAAAAAAAACAAATAACATGAAAAATTTTATATTAGATAAAACTCAATCAAATCTAAGTAAGCTCTGAAAAGAAAGTTAAGCCTCAATTACCTGCTTACGTCACCGGTAAGTTAATGGGAGCTAATGGGAAGTCCTTGTGAGGACTGGGACTAATTTTAACAGTTCACAAAAGAACGCTCAGGTCTAATAACCTGATTTCGTTACCGGGGAGTTCATGTGAGCTAAAGGGAAGTCCTATCAAGCACAGGTACTATATTTAACAGCTTTCAAAGGAAAGCTAAGGTTTAATTACCTGATTACGTCACAAGGGAATTAACTTGAGCTAATGAGAAGTCCTAGTAAAGGCTGGTACTCATTTAAAGGAAACGAAAGGCTTAGCCTTGTAATTACGTCACCGGGGAGTTTGTGTGAGGAGATGCGAAGCATGCATGTGTAAGCATGTAGTAAAGATGAAGAGATCAACACTTACAAACAATATTCACGAATCTTCGGTCTGTCAAACTTCCGTGCTCGTTAGCAGCAACATAGGACAGGACCTTTCCGCACATACTTGAGCTCAACGCTCCGAAAATGAACGTATACCGACGCCGTCTAGCTTCAGTGACTGTGGCTACCCCAAGGTCGTAGCGTCGGAGCCCACTGAAGTCCCAACTCACCAACGAAACTGGATCGCTACACAGAGCTATGGAGAAGTTCGCATCTAACTGAGCGACGTTGAAGGTGAGATTTCCAGGCACGACTTCTTCGCAATATTCTGGACCTAGTGATGTAGACGCAAAGCCCGTGATCCATATCACTCCATGAGTTGAACAGCCCATCACATAACGGGGTTCCAAGTATAATACCGCGATTAAAGGAAATACGAAAAGCACACCACAGCGACAGGCGTCCAACAGATAAAACAAGACGGAGTTCTGCGCTTACCATTGATATCCACGTTTGTCCAATCACCAGCCACCTCAGTGACCGTGGTCGAAACTGCTCTCACTTGAACCTTCGTAATGTTTCCAGCAGCAGCCGTATCGAAACAGAGTCGACTCAGATCCCGCAGTGCCACGAATCCATCGCGCTCGTCAGCTTTGCTAAAGTTGAACGCGCCAAGAAGGGCAGAAGAATTGTAAACATTCACCTGGTACGTCATGTCACAGTTCCCACTTGGTGCAGCTCTCCACGAAAGGAGAAGTATGCAAGTCTTGATGCCAACGTAATGGCGGGATGCACGGACTTCTTGAAGGTAACCAGGATCGACTGAAAAATAAACAGAGATTGTGAACAGCTACTGCAGGGAAAATGACTACGGAATAACCAATACTTAAGGCTGAAAGAAACATTGTCAGCAGCATAACAAGTGAATTTTGTAAATAATTGACCATACACATCAGTAAAACACGATATACGAGGGACTCCTTTAGGCAACAGGTACCATCCACTTACAAGCAAATCGGACAACACTCCCCCCTGTCAAAGGAGGTCCAAAGCCGCTAGCTTTGTACGTCAAACTTGTCCCGCAAAGGGCTCCACTTAGCGGCGGAAGGGAGTAGTTGAATCTGTACTGGTGGAGAGTTGGGTTTTCAACATAAGAACTTGTCTGGTTGGATCCAGCGAAACTCCACAGCACCGCAGGAGCCGGATCTCCACCGCAAATGTCGAGAGTGAACGAAGAGGTAGCCGGGGGTTGCTGCAATAGCGGAGTAAGAGCCTGCCCACAAATAAAGGGACCACCTAGAAGAACACATACACGAGCGATTCAAGTGGCAGAAATTCAAAAGTAAGAGTTGACGAGGCGAACGAGCGCAACCTTTACGACTAAAACAATCAACATTGTAATCGGACATTTCTGGGATTCCACAGAAGCATTAAGGGTCTGCGTTTCGAAACTTTTTGAGTTTCGAGAAGTTACGAGACGACACGAAGGTCCGTCTCGAAACAAACGAGACGTTTTGAGACGAGAAGAACGTCGGTCTCAATTCAAACAAGACGAGAAATTTTCGGAAATTTCTCAAAATTTCTCGTTTCAAACGAGAATGAGTTTCGAAAGGCAGAGCCCTACTATTAAACATCCTGTCCTATTTGAGCCAAGCCCAGCTAACCATCCTATCCTGCCTTGATGAACCCCTATTAGTAATCCTATCCTATTTGCAAGAACCCCTATCAACTGTCATATCCTACTTGCAAAAACCCCTGTCAAGCAAGAGTCTGCGTCTCGAAACTTTTTGAGTTTCGAGAAGTATCGAGACGAGGCGGAGGTTCGTCTCGAAACAAACGAGACGCTTCGAGACGAGAAGAACATTGTTCCCGATTCAAACGAGACGAGAAATTTCTCGAAATTTCTCGTTTGAAACGAGAATGAGTTAGGAGATGCAGATCCTACTAAGCATCGGACATACAGCTCAAGGCAGTCTATATAAACATCCGACATACAACTTAAGGAAATCCACATAATCGTCGGAAACAACATCATAAAGGAAATTCACATAGAAAAAGCGTTGGGTACCCTAAGGAAACGTATTAGCATGCGGGCAGCGACAACACAGTCGTAGCAACAAACCTTGGTATGGGATGAAGGCTAACTTGGTCACATCGCTCCAGTTACCTACATTGTCAGGCGACAACACTGCCCTCACTCGCACTTTGTAAACTGCATCTAAGCTCTCGCTCTCGAAGCAGATGCTAGAGTTCATGGTCACATTGCCATTTCGGCTAGTGGACTCATAAGTCGAGTCCGGTTTGACGACTATAATCTCGTACGTTATGTGGCAGTTGCCACGAAGCACCGGCGACCACAGCAGAGAGTCAATGCAGTCGTGAGAGAAGTTTTGCTGAACAGATCCAACAACGCCTGTGACTTTCTCCGGAGTGACTACAATCAATAAATCAATAAGCGCGTAATAGCCGCTACAAAAAAAATCGATAGCCACAACATACAACCATACGCCAACGAATAAATCTTAAACCTAAATCTCAAATTAATTTAATGAGAACTTTCCAGCTAAAATCGTCAGAGCAAAACCAGGCAAAATGAATACGCGTGTTGTAGGCGTGTTTGCACGCGTGTTGCTCGCGTGTCTTTGTTTTCATAAAAAACTTAGCATCAAAAATTTGAAGAGCTAGTATTTTGCTTATTATGCACTTCGTAAGACCGCGTATTTTTTAGGCGTGTTGTAGTCTGCTTTCGCGAGAAAACATCACCACGACTGAAGAAAAACATCTGCAACGAACAAAACTGTATTGAAGAGAATCCGAATACGAAAAAAAAAATCACAGAAAAAATCTATATTAGATAAAATACAATCAAATCCTGGTAAGCACTGGTACTAATTTTAACAGTTCTGACAGGAAGATCCAGGCTTAATTACCCGATTACGTCTCTGGGAAGTTTACGTGAGCTAATGGGAAGTCTTGGTAAGGATTGGTACTCATTTAAAGTGAACGTAAGGCTTATTCACGTAATTACGTCACCGGGGAGTTTGTGTGAGGAGATGCGAAGCATGCATGTGTAAGCATGTAGTAAAGATGAAGAGATCAACACTTACAAACAATATTCACGAATCTTCGGTCTGTCAAACTTCCGTGTTCATTAGCAGCAACATAAGACAGGACCTTTCCGCACATATTTGAGCTCAATGCTCCGAAAGTAAACGTATATTGATGCCGCCTAGCGCCGGGGCCTGCAGCTAGACTTCCATTGTCAACACTCCGGACTCCATCGAATTCCCACGTCACCGATGGACGCGGGTTGCCACAGAGAAGTATGGAGAAGTTCACATCGCGCTGAGCCAGGTTCAAGGTGAGATTTCCAGTTGTTACGCTTTCCTCGCAGATTTCAGGAGGACCTAGTCAAGAAGACGCAAAATCCCTTCATCATTATCACTCCATGAGTTAAGCAGCCCCTCCCATAACGAGGTTCCGAGTATAATACCGCAATTACAGGAAATACGAAAAGCATACCACAGCGACAGGCGTCTAATGCTTGATTCAAACGTCGCACTTCTGCCGCGTCCAACTTAGTAATTTTATGTTGGACGCGGCAGAAATGCGATGTTTGAATCAGTTCAGTGCGACAGCTTAATTACGTGCGGCAATTATTTCGAGCTCGGCAGAGCTTGCCGATCTATCCGACCGACAATTCGTTTGTTTTTGTCTATAATACGTTTAGCAAGAAAGTCTGGGGGAGCTCCTCTACTCCGATTATCATTGCTACGAGGAGCTCTCCCTCCCATTTAGATATCCGTCATTTTTTGAAATCTCTTTGCTAATGTATCTTATCTTTATGGGTAAAAATAATTTGAATCTTGAATCTTGTAGTGCGCCTCAGTTTCAAACGTCGCATTTCGCATGCGTCGAACTAAATGCATAGTTATTTTTTTACCCTGATTGGGTGTCCTTAAACAGTGCGCATGCGCACACGCGTTTTCCATCGTGTTCACGATAAAAGAACATGCAGACTGCGATGCCAACAATCCAAACCAAAGAGAAATTATGATCCGGTTTTGCCCAACAACTATAGGCACTGCAAGAAATTATGGAGCCATCATTTAGAAGCGTGCGTGTGCCCGCTGACTACTAATACAAGTGACAATTAAATTCGACGTTTGAAACGGTGTCGCATCTTCGTCGAATTTAATGGAATTACATTCGACGCGACAGACGTACGACATTTGAACCAAGCATAATGTCTCTTTAAGTTAACTTTTCTTCGAACTTTCGCCGCGCGCAAGAACTAGCGCGGATAGGGGCTGAAGAGCCAAGTAACTACGCAACAATACAACAACAACAACAACAACAACAACAACAACAACAACAACAACAACAACAAAGATTAATACAAATGCAATAAAGCAATACGTCGTTACACGTCGTATGAATGATATTTGATTACTTCGAACCAGGTGCTTACACTGCTCTATTGACAAGTACGAGCTCATGAAGTCACCTAGGTTCAGTAAGCAGCGAGGTTAAATAGCTCATCATGAACTGTTCCGCAACCAACCCAATTAAAATGCGATTTAGAGCCATACTCGAAACTCTGTCCTCGGCAATCTCAAACGCCGAAAGCTTTAACAGGTAAGCATCCATTACTTGCCAGTTGAAAGGTGTCTTAAAATATGCCAATGTTTTGAAAATACGGAGCGAGGCTTTATATAGATTTATAAAACAGATACGAGGTTGGCGATCAAAGACATAGATTTTATGAATGCCGACAGCGATAAGAGTCAGAGCAATAGATTTAAGACTGGACACGTTTATGGGCCGCCCCCTCCTAGAGGGGTTGCGAGCGAATAAACCGCTCGCTGGTACGGGAGGGGTTCATCCACTTGCGATACAGGTGTCGAACGTAAAGATAAGTAGGTAGTCAGGCAAGCAGGAGGTAGGCACATGTGAAGGCATATGCTAGTTTTAAAATTTCAAAGTCTCACAAATGAAAACCAAATCCGCATGGGCGTAAATAACCCCCAAATTTCAACAGCCGTCTCTGATTAGAGAGCTATTCAAGCATGAGGCAGCAAGTCCCAAGCAAATCAAAAACTTCAATCCAGATTCCTTATCTCGCTTACATAAAGGATTAAATGAATTAGTTAATGTGGCATATTAAACGAATTTTTTCAAACACTTCACCGAAAATCGAAAGGACACACAGGCCTGCAACTGCTTTTAAAAAAAAAAAAAATAGGTTTTTCGTGTCTTTCTTGTGGATAGGAAAAGCGTTGGCGAGAAATATCGAGAGTTCGACACTAGTTAGAAGGCAATTCGTACAGAGTGTATGAAGTGAGAGCACAAGGGAGGCGTCGCATTCTTGAACGATGCCTACCGACAACTTGTTCGAGCCGTACGACTCGTCAGGCTTTAGACATTGAATAATTTAATGTGCGCAAAGTTTACGTTACATGGATATGCGCCCGTATGAAAATTCATATCTGGAAGTATACTGACAGTCGAGATAGGCGCGCACTGGTCCGCAGAGTATTTGCTGAAAACATCAGCTTCGTCAGCTGCATCTACAAACAAGTATGTCATACCCCAAGGAGGGTCGGGATTACGGTGGTAGCATCTGTATTCATCAATATTTTGAGAATGGATCAAATTTTCTTACATGTACTAAGTCCACTTGCTAGTTTTTCGCACATTCTGGCCTGGAAAGAAGCTGTTACCCAAATTTTATCTTATTTTATTCAGAGTGCAGGTGTCCCGTCTTCTAAGTGAGTAAGCTGACCATTCATAGCAACTTTTTAAGCATATAAGACAGGCACATATAAAGGCATATGTGAGTTTAAAAAATAGGCATTCTCAACATGAGCCTAAAAAAATATGTAATCTCAAAAATGGAAAAAATATAATAATAACAAAAACAGTGAATGAACGGCGAAAAAAAAAACGGGAGCGAAAGCCTAATCGTAGGCACGCTAAATTACAACATTCTTTTCGGACTAGTTACCTATCGAAACATTGTGGTTACACGCGAAGTTGGCCATAATAATGAGCAACCAAAACAAGCGCACCTACAACATTCAGAGTAATGCCCACTGTAGACGCATTCAAAGAACCAGTAATTGATTGGAACGTCGCTCTACAAGCAAACGTTATCGAGTCGTCAGCATACTGCACGGTCTTGAGAGTAAGAGTAAACCGATCTTGGGTAAACGCTGCTTGCAGGCGATTTCCAGGATATCTTCTCCTCCCCTCGTCAGTTACATTAAATACTCTATTGAGCCATCTTACCAGAATAGTCCCACTAAAAGGAGCGTGTGAACACTGGATCGAAACTAAATTTTCCGAGCTAGATGAAACTAGTAACCATGTCAGAGTAGCATCTGAATTGAGAACTTGCGCCACCGGATTTTTCTCTGCAGTCCACGAATACGCTTGCGCTAGGATATAAAATACAGGATCGCTCAATAGCGCGCTCAATGGCCCAACCAATATGATACATGACTAAACTACAAAGGATAGATGCAAACAACAACAACAAACAAAAAAACAACAGTGTCACACGCAAAACAAACGTAACTAAAACCTAAAAAATATTTGAAGTGTCGGCATAATGAAAACTACTTTTTGAACTTACCAAACCTTATATTCGAGTATATGATGAAATGCAAATAGGGCGCTATAATCCACATTTTAATCGCCATATATCCAGCATATCTTCGTCTAAGAAAAGAAAACTTGCAAATCATCATCATTTGAAAGTCATGGCACATCAGGCATCATTTATTCCTGAGTTTACGAGGCTTGACCGGCAGACCACCGAAAATGAATTTTTTCGTCGCCATGGTAATCAATCAATCCATCCATCCATCAATCAATCAATCAATCAATCAATCAATAAATGATTCAATTATTCAATCAATCAATCAGATTTACTCAATGGATAAAACCAGTGTTTTTTTGTTTTTCGGCGTTTATTCAATCGATAAAACCTAACCTTAATGCGCAACGTAACCTTCTAGCTCTTACTGTTTCTATCTAGATCTAATCTTTCCGTCTTCCTCTTGTTCTCACAACTTTGTTCTCTCCTCACTATTTGCGCGCGCTTCCGTACAGCTGTTATTCCTTCGTGTTTTTATTGTTGAATCAATCAGATCCTTTCTCGTTAGTGGCATGCTCATTAGCACAAGATTACTTGCTGCCAAGCACATACCTAGGGTACTGCGTATACGTAACCGATATAAAACGTACAGACGCAAGGGTATGTGTGAAAGTACCAATAGATGAACTTATCAGCGAGATCCTGACACGAAATATATAAATCTACATGCCGAGGGGAGGATCTCCCAGTAGCATAGAGCCAATCAAGATAGGATTATCCAAAAGAGTCAGAAGAGCCTGTGTCAGGCAGTATGCTTCCGATTCAGCGTGTCAATGAAGGGTTTCATGACAGAACGTCAATACAATCGTCACGTGCTTGAATAAATCAGAAACCACAGTAAGAGGACGGATCACAGTAGTGGACCAAGTCATGGAAACGTAGGGGGAAAAAAAACAAAACAAAAAAAGACGGAATTGAAGATAAAATCCAGACATATAAAATCAAATCAGCGTCTTAGCACAAAAGTAGCTAGAACCAAGGCTTTCCTTGCAGCCATAAACACGGGTTTTGGCACAGCAAACTCCATCCCACGACATACTATCTGATTACGCAGCAAAGCACCCTGATGCATCATAGTATTTCGTCCAGCTCCATTGTAAGTTAAGTAATCACGGATCGCCAGTGGGAGCTTATCGTTTGTCCAGTCATACTGTCGTTTGTCCAAACAAGCTCATACTGTTTCATCTTAAGAGCGTCCTCGAACTTCAGAATTTCTGGCATGTGGAACAATTGAGAGGTTGACGACCCCCGAACGTCCGCAAACGTGATCGTCCTAATTGTGCGCTTCTGTAGTCAAATCAATTTTTTCAGGCGCCGTTTGGTGGCATGGCCCCAGAACGGTATGAGGCTAAAGATTTTGTGTCAACAAAGTGGCGAATTTTCGATGTCAAAGCAAAGGCACTTGAAAGTTTTTTTTTTCTTGAGTTCGATAATGTGAAAGTGTTACTTAAGATGAGAATCAAACAGGGCTCCTGGTTATTTTACTTTGTAAGAATAAAACACTTTACATCCTCTTACCTTAACAGTTAGTCTGGTGGGACAAAGCTTGTGTTTTGGCTGAAAGAGGACTAACTCGGCCTTCTTAGGACTCAGGGAACGTGACTCACAAAGCTATATTAGGATAACATCTAGTTGTTGGGATGAAGACCAAATTTTCGTTGCCTTCTCGTCATTAGATACAACTTTTTTTGGGTAGGTCAGAAAGGACCGAGTGCGCATATAAGAATCGTTAAAAAATCGTGCATTAAAAACATTAGGGACGACACGGATAGTACAGGCTTTTTCTTGCCACTCTTGCATTTCGTGTTATAGTTCACACGGACATGCTTCTGGTTATGTTGCCACTTTTCCACTGATGTCCCGTGTTGCTAGATAAATACTGCCGATAAGTGTCTGGGATTTTATTGCGACACAACTAAGTTGTAGTATGAGATGTTGAAAAGAACTCGAATTTAACTTATCATGGAATTCAACTGAGTACTTGCAAGAATAATCAAATGCTAACAAATTAATGGGAAAAACACCAACTAAAAGAACTATTTTTTCTACTCTAACTTTATGCAACAGCAGTTCAAAATAATAGGAAGTCATCTCGACTCTTGCCAGGGTGCTGATAAATAAACGAGTGCTATGAAAAAGGATTCGAAGTTTTCTCAATTTGCAATGGGAGATCCTTTGAAACTTTTACATCAACGCTAACCAAGTAATGAACATAGAGAGAGGTTCGTCCTGCATGGATTGATGTTTTGTGGTCTATGAAAATATAATCATCAAGACCAATAATGCATATATTGCAGCCTTCAAGTTGTGTTTCAGAGATGCCCAGCACCTTGAACTTGTACTAATAAAAAATAAACAACAACTATGCCAATAATCCACCAATACCAATAACCATTAGCTTGAACTGCATAGAAGGCTAGCTGTAAAATAGGGTCTGTGTTCCAATAGGACCTAACTATAAAATTGCTTAAGAAGTTTCCAACGTCCGCAGATGTTTACCAGAACTCACAGGAACGTTTAAAATAAGTGAGGTTTCACCTTATTCCTTATTTCATTGACCAGCATTAGGGAAGAAATAAGGACCCTCGATGGGTAAATCTTCAAGGCAAAGAATAAAGCCATTAATTTATGTGACGTTTCGGTCCTTTCTTGGACCATCTTCAGACTAAACGAACAAGAATACAAAAAAACCGAAAA
>QQSS02195324.1:0-12674 GCA_003687565.2 Craspedacusta sowerbii
TATATATATATATATATATATATATATATATAGAACAAAAATAAGGAAATACTCTCAACAGATTGTACCAAAGGGTCCGTTAGCACGATTATGTATCAGAGGGCTTCTTTATTCTAAATAAAATGATAGAAAACTTAGGTAGCCACGTCAGTAATAGCAAGGCCTTTTATCAGGCCGAAATGGGCGAAAAACAAGTACTCATGTAGCTCTACTATATATTAGTCCACTATTACAATATTCATGACCACAGTGCTTCTCCCGTGGTCCCTACCCTCATTAAGAATGTGGTGTTTCTTGTGGATGCAGCTAAAAATAAGTGTCACGAGCTCACCAACTACCTTGCAGATCCATGCACGCATATCTAGACTGCCACCTATCTAGTCTTCTAACATATTCTGTCCAACATAATTAGAATTATTCGCTCTCTAAACCCTAACAGGCGCACGGCTGGGATGACGTGTCAAGGGAAATAGTTAAGTATTTTGACTCCTCGCTTGCCGACTTCGTATTCTCCTTATAAATTACCTTCGAACAGGTACCTACCACCTCAATATGAAAAAATGCTGATTCCTTCCCGAAGAAATGAGAAGAACTCAAAAAACAATAACAACAACAACAATTATTTACCAGTTTCTTATTTCTCTGTCATTGGAAAAATATTTGAGAAACTTACTTATGACGCTATATATCAACATTTAACGATCACAAACCTTTAATTGGATAAGCAATCTGCCGTTAGAAAACTGGACTCTATAGTTAACTAGCTGATAATGGTAATTCATCTAATATACACGGGCTTTGCTGAAAAATCCCCATCGGAAATACGTGGAGTCTTCTTCAATATATCTGAAGCCTTTGATAAAGTGTTGTTGTTGTCATTGCACTATCCCCTGTTACCAGACACTCTTCTTGAAGACCTTCCCAGCAGACGACGAAGTCGTGCTGTGCTGATTAGGTCTTCTTAGGAGATTCACCAAACAGGGTAGCCACAAAAATATGTCGCATACCCTGCTTGCCCACTGACCGCCACGTGAAGGCTCTCCTAGTTGATAAAGTGCGGTATAACGGTCTCCACTTTAATCTATAGCGCTTTGGAATTGAGAACCAATTCTAGACTTGATTTGTAGCTATCTATCTATACGATTCCGGAGAGTTACTGTTAATGGTCCCAGTCCCCCTGGAAGAATGCTCTTCCTGGCGGTCTCCAAGGCTCCATTTAAGACCCCATCCTATTCGTAGTACATGTATAATTTTCACGACAAAAAAAAAATACGTGGTTGTAATCCTAAAAAATTGCTTAGTAACTGCTTAGTGCGGCAGATCGGAGAAGTTAAGAATCTAGCTATAATACGAGATAAATATTTGTCCTTCCCTTGCCATATTAGAAAAGTAATTACAGAAGTTATGAAAAGGGTTGGTTAATGCGCAGCGTTAAAATTAATGTCCTTAGAGATTACGTTATAACTATTTATAAATCGATTATAAGAACCTTCCTTGACTACGGAGATGTAGTCTATCAAACTACATTTGGAACTTCTTCGCTTACTTATATGGAAGTCAGGTAAGAGTGAACAAAGCCGACGTAAATGTTTCTAGGATTCAAATACCTTTATCATCTAACTATTAACCCTATGTTCTTTGATATTTTTGACTGTGGTTACTCCATGATAACTGTTCATCAATAACAACACCAAATAACTTTATGAAATAGACATGACTGATGTTATTACCATATATCGTCAGTTTTGGTAATAATAGAGGAAGCCTGTCAACTCCATGGTGTCTTCCAAATACCATGTACTTACATTTCGGAAGATTTAGTGGTAGGCGATTAGCAACAAACCACTCCTCTTAGCTGGCTATTAAAAACGGTTATGCGAACTTGCACCTTATTGTGAGAGCAGAGAAGATTTTTGTCATCAGCAAACAAGATGAAATCCAAGCGAGGACCTGATAGTGAGATTTCATTCACATAAATCACGAATAGCAGAGGCCAGTATGAACCCTTGAGGTAAGTGAATCCGATAACACTGTTCAGTTCAGCATATTGTCACCTGTTATACAAGTAGCTTTTGAACCAAGATATACTATTTTCAAATAATCCATAGAATGACAACCAGGATACTGTGGTCAACAGCGTCGAACGCTTTTGCGCGATCAAGGACCTGTACATTGTTTTCCTGGCATGATCATTGCTGCTTTCTCAGTAAAGTCAACAATGCCAGACCGAATAGATCCTTTTTCACGAAAAAAAAAATTGTTTTCGATAAAAACGTTGGCTATTCTTAAAGTATAAATAGCCTAGAGCACATTTTCGAAGATGTTCGAAAAAGCAGCGAGAATTGTTGTGGGTCTATAGTTGCTGGCCTCATTAGTTTCATCAGATTTATATACAGGGATGACTTTTCCTAGCTTCATATCATTTCGGAAGTGGCAGTTGTCTACAGACTTCCTGAATATGCACTGGGGTGGAGCAATTAGCCCTTCTGACAAAGCTTTCATGGTATCAATACTAAACCCATCATAACCTGGAGGCTTGTGGGACTTCCGGCTGGCAATCGAGTGCAGGATGTCTACCCCAGGTATGCCTCATATCGTGAAGATTAGGTTAAAGATATCGTTTGCTGGCTTAATGTAGTCAGTGAAAATGCAAGGTTCTGCAAGGTTATGGCCTACATTTACGCAATAGACGTTGAATGCCGCTGCAATATTGATTCGGTCAAACATGTCATTTCCATGAACTGTTGGTGTGGGCTTGAATCCTTGTTTTAAGTACCAAGACTTTCTTTTCTCCTCCTTTCAATAAGAATGCTTAGGTATGGAACTAGCTATTATGCACTAGCCAAAAAAACGAAGGTCGGGATGCAGAGGAGCCTGGGAAAACCTAGGGAGACCTTGCATGGCCATTCTGCCCGGACAACGCTCAGCATTCTGCCTCTAAAACTACATAGTTTCCCCGAACCCAAAAAGACCTTGAAAGATGACAACCAAGAGCTATATGTAGGATATGAATTTAAGTAAATTATCTACTAGATAAAACAGAACGTAGGTACAAAATGATATTGAATTTAAGTGTCGCAAATGACGACAATACGAGGGAGTCCGTAAAACCCTCAATAAAAGCTGTATTCTGGCTAAAAATATCTGACTAAAAATGCACGGTGCTTACACAGGCGTCCGCAAATGAAAACTACGCACTCTTTCATTCTTACTGCCTGTCAATAATTCGAAGAAATGCTAACTATGTCTGGAGGCAATTTTCACAATACAAGCTTTAATTAAATAACAAAAATCAAGAATAATTCGTAAAGAAAACTAGGGTACACAACGAGAAAAATACTCAAATTTTGGGCAAAGCCAAGAAAACAATTTGCAATCAAAACGGCTCAAATCCGATTTTAACTGCACACTCTAACATATAATTTCTATCTCAACTAAGGACTTAAGAAAGTGAATACAAAAATCGCTAACGGACTTGCAAATTAAATTATACGAGCCTGCATCCGCCAAGCTAACCTTTCCATTACTAAGCTGTATCTTGCCGTTCAATTGACAAAGTTGCACCAAACGTGGCTCCACTACGACCTAGTCACCATCACAGAAGCTGCACAAACTGCCTGGTGGTGTGAAGCGATAAAGTTCATGCAAAATCAGCCCACACAAACTGACCCATGCGAAGATACATCATCGCCGTCACAATATCAATCAACAAAGAGTGTCACTTTGCTCCTGGCTCCTCGCTGTAGACGATAACCACTGCTCGCTCATCTAATATGGCCTAGATCCATCTTCAAAACTCTCGGCTTCCGACAAAGATGTGTCCCTGCTGCTTGCCGGGCTACCCTGGGTCAATCCTCATGGCTCCGGAGATGTTGGATTCGACATCGAGTGAGCCATTTTCCCCGTGGCTAAGGACAAAACCACTGCGTTGACTGGAAGGCTTTCGAGAGAAGGGGCTGGTGATAAGTTTGCCAGATTTTCAGACGACAAAAAGCCCATGTGTCGGTCACGTTTTTCGCGGTAACTCAATCTTTTTGGCCTGCTGACGTTTGCCATCAGCGACTCCGGATCTTCTGACAAGACAACGAACTCGTCAACTTTCGACACATCGAAACCAAAGCTAGACTCAGGTAAGCTGGAACCTGCGCAAGGCATTTTGGAACCATTCATGTGAGTCCTACCTTCGTCAGAATCGAAGCGTAGGCTAGAAGATGTAGATACAGCCTTAGGTGAAACAACCTGGCTGCCCTTGTGAGACGAAGAAGCTTTTCTTATCACGACACAGCTTGATTTAATCGAAGTGGGTGACGGATCTTCTAAATTTGGCAAAGGGGATGAAACTGAACGAAGTGTCTCTTGGTTTTCATGTGCTTCCGGTATATCCAGAGACAAGCTCTTCCCAAAACGCCTTAAATCGCTCGCACCATCTGAGCCCGTCGGTGGCGGAGTTGCTTGAGCGGCGGCATCAGGATTTGGTCCAAATAGAAGAACCGTCCTTGCGTCAACGGGCTTAACAACGCGAGCGTTATACTTCAAAGGCGATTCAAGATCTAGCTCAGTCCTGTCGGCCGACAAACCAACCGTCGGCTTCAGGTCTTGACGATAATCACCATGGCATGCTAGGAAGCGTGTGGCAAGCGCATCCATATTCGAGGATACCTGTCCTTTATTTGAAGCCTCCTGGAGAGGCATCGGCTTGCGTTGCTGCGCAGAAACTTGTCCTTGCTTCGAAGTGGATAGAAAAGACGACATAGTAAAATCACAAACTTTTTCATAGTGCTGATCGATATCCGTTATATGCGCTCTATCACGCAGTCCGTGAGATTCGTGGCCTTGTAACGTAGGTAGCAAACTCGAGTCCACCGCCACACATCGACTTGCGCTAGTTGGTAACTGATCAGACAAAGATTCGGTGGTTTTTCGTCGAATGTGGACCTGCAAAAGAGGGAAAGTACCACAAGGTTTATCTAGCGCAAGCTAATTAATTCTTTAGACCGGTCGGAGCTAGTAGAAAAGGCACAAAGACTCCCAGACTCTCCAAAACGGCGAAAAAAAAAGAAACACCTAATATAATAAAACAATCAACTCACTCAATAGAACACTCAAACTTAAATCCATACGAAATTTTTTTCTTAACTTCAAACCATTTCAAAAAACTCATAGCAAAAAGTCAAATTTGTTATTGCAATACTTAGGTAAAAATTTGATTTTTTAAATCCCAGGATCGCATATTACGTTGCAGATTTGATGGGCAACAGAAAGCTTGCCTCGGTTTTGACTGGTTTTCCGAGTTTCACTTCACTTCCAGAGCCGTTGCCATGACCAGTGGCGAATGCACTCTACAACATGAGACACAGTCACAGTTGTTGACAAGAGTCAATACCACCGTTGCATTTCAGCATGCAGAACTAAGCCCCTAAAACGGCTTCAAAATGCACAACCCTAAGCCCTGCGTATAAATGATAGAAAGTACTGCAAATGAAAGTCTGATAGCACATGAGTTGAGTCTCTAAAATAAATGGGATATCTGGCAATGAACGGTAGGAAATGCAGTCTGGTTGTAAGCGCATAATTCCGCAATCAGGTGTCTGGCAATATTTACTATCTAGCAATCGTGTACAAAAGCTTAACAGAAGACTCAGAGGACTGAAACAATATAACCAGCACGTAAGCAATCGCACCTTTTCCAGATAAGCTCCACTAACTGCAGCATCAGTAAAAGTTGAGAGATTGGAAACCACGGGTGCTTCTCTGGCTTCTGTGCTCTTGGGCTCCGCCGCAACAGGCCCACGGGATTCTGGAAGAGCAACGGGTCTACTTTCCTTCGTTTGGCTTTGGGTGTCGCCATGTGGACTACTGGACGTGCCTGAAAGCACGCTTCTTTTAGACGCATCCTCCAAATGCTTTTGAAGAAGCTCAAGCGCTGTTTGATCTTTGCCTTCAGTTTTGTGAAGAGTTCCAATTTCCTCCCACACTGAGGGCTGGATCAGCTGAGCTTTTGGAAAAGACAAAGGTACTGCAGTTGACTTAGCATTGGGCAAATTCCTTTCCGAGCGCTTGTTAATGTAAACGTGTCGTTCCGAAGTTTTCACGTTACGAGCTTCGTCGGATGTGTCTAGAGCCTTCACGTCACGCTTCATAGGCAGCGATTCGTGTTGATGCTCGAGTGAAGCTGAGCGAAGCATTTGGTAATTCTTACCAGCATCCATCGATTTCGGACGGGACGTAAACCCGCAGTTTCTCTGATCGGGAAGGGACGACACAGAAGACGTTCGAGGAATTTCGGCTTTCACGTCTTCAAAGATAGCGTTTTCCGTTTCTTTCGCTCTCGCTGAACCGGCTGAAAGTTCCGCTAAGCTAGCAGAGAGATCTTTGTCTAACTCGCCGAAAAGGCTTGCGTGGTCTAACTTACTGAAGTTTACGCTCTCAATCGAGTCTTGAAAGCTGACCGCAATAACAGAGTCTCGCTGGTCCACCGAGATTTCACTGTCTTCATTCGCTTCTTCCAGTTGAGCAAAAACGCTCTCCAAGGTTGCGCTATCTATAGAACTTGCTGGAGAAATGCGACATGCTTGAATTTCGTCTTCTATATCCAACTCTTCCAGCACCTTGATAAAATCAAGAGCAAAAGCATTACATGTCTTTGAGATAGACAACAAAAGGTCCTCAACAACCTCGGGAGGCCGTTCAGGGAAGTTAATTTCGTACAAAGCCACGCGGTCTACAAGAATTAATGGTACTACAAAATCGTCGTCAAATATCGGGAAAAGATTTCGATCCACAACCTTTGGATTCATCCTTTCCTCGACAACTAACTCATCATTTAATAAGACATCACTCATTTTTGATACTTTGTGAATTTCCTGCGAAGGTTCATGGAGATTGACGCTACTAGCGAGTGATGATTCCAGCGCGTTCGTATGGCGAGCAGTTGAAGATTCATTCCACACAACTGTTTTTACAGTTCTGTTTACAAATTCCTTACCATTACTGTCGGTCAAATTTGCACCTGCTTGGCTTGAAGACACTGCTACGCTTGATTTGTCCTCATTTTCATCATCGTAAAATATGGGATCTAGCGGCCGCGTTTGCCTTCTTCGTCGCTTATCCGTCATTTCGTCGTCGTTTACGACAGATGACGTTTCTACCGCGGTGGGCATGACGGACTCAATACGGATTGTCGGTACGTCAAAACGATCAATTCCTCCGACTGTTTCTTGATGGCTGCTGTCACTGAAATCAACTTTTTCAGGTTTTACGGGATTATCGACAAGCACTATTCCACTGCTGTCGTTCCTGTGAGCAGATTCAGGTGGTTTTACCTGAGACCGCGGTTCTTGCTCAATCACAACCTCGGCAGGCTTATTCACCTTGTCGAAGACGGTGATGAACGTATTCTCCGATTCTGCAGCTAGCAGGTTTCTAAACGAGTCTTCGCCCTGACTAATGTCTTCAGAGCTCTTTTTTCGACGCAAATACATATACCGGTCTCCTTTTGGTTTTCCTGGGTCGGAGCCTTTCGAGCTCAAGCTTTCAGACGTGACGTCTGCAGCTTCAGCAGATTTAGCGGGCGCTGGAATGCTCGACACACTAGGCAGCATCGGAGAGGACTTGGGCTTCGAGGAATCCTTCAAAACTGACGTCACACGACAAAACTTTGAAGCCCTCTCAACGAGATCCACTTTCTCCTCGTCGTTCGGTCGGCCATCTTCTTTTTTATCAGTCTGAAACTTCTGAGCCAGTCTTTCTTTAAGAGGAACACGCTTCTCCGGGTTATACTCGTGGAAGCTACTGGAGCCACCACGAGATTTCACGGTTTCTTCTGGCCATGCCTTGCGCGGGGCTTTGAACGAACGTGAAATATTTGCAGCCAGATTATCTAAGTCGCTCTCCACCGAGGAAGCGCGATGAATGGAAGAACGATTAGAGGACCAGCGGTTTCCGCTCGTTGAGCGAAATACTACAGTCGAGGAGTGATCAGAACTTCCCGAATGGCTGTCTGACTTTAATGCGACATTCGACGAGCTTGTCTCCGAATTGGCAAGCGATGAACTTGAAGGACTTTTCTCGATGTGACTATTTTCCGTCGCAGGACAACTCTTTTCGTCCGAGGAACTGCTACTTTTGCGAGCTTGATGATTTATAACGCTTGGCAGACGGCTAGTCTCGCTTGGTCGACGGTATTCTCCACTTGATGTAACAGCATGCATCGCTTCTGGAAAGCGGGCTTCACGTGAGTGACGAAGGTTATCGGTATCCGTACGCGTACGTTCGCTTGCCTGCCGACTACTCTCGTTTGATAGTCGACTTTTCTCGCTAACGGGCCGACTGTAGCAATCAATAAGGACATTTGCGAGGTCCACACGTGCCTGAACGTTCGAATCGCCGACGTTGCTCGTACTTTTAAAGTCATGCTTCAAACTACCTAATTCGATTCCAGCGCCACTTGCCTTCCGACCAGGCTTCTTACTATAAATCCTCTCGGCAACAGTTGCTCCCACGCTCGGTTTATCAAAATCGCCATCAACCGAAAAATCTCCCGAGATCGTTCGCGACCTCCGATCGGAAGGCACTACAGTAGCACCACTCTCTGATTGCTCATCGATATCACTCAGGGGGTCAACGTCGACGGTTTTGGCGTCTTTTCTTAAGATACTTCCAAACTGCAACGAGGAGTTCTGTTGATTAAAGGCCTCTAGTGCAGCCTCGGTGAGAGGGACGACTTCCAATGTCTCTCGCCTCGCAGGTAGAGACGGTTTTCGGTGTATCGGACAAAAACGCTCCAGCTCTGGGCAGGGATCGAGAAACTGAACGTCTCCATCGAGAGTGTGCAGCTTGTCCCCATCCTTATCCGTCGGGGAGCGGGGGTTGGAAAAGTGGCTCTGGCAGAAGGAAGCATCTGCTGTGTACGGGGACGCGGACACGGGAGAGTATTCAAAAACGGGTTTAGGTCGTCGAAGCTGCAACCTGGAAAAAGAACAAATACGCATACAGACAAAGACATCGCAAGATTAGTCCAAACGGCTTGTCAAAGATTAACGCAAACCAAAAAAAAATTATCATAAATAATATTATCTGAAACCAAAGCTCTCAGCAAAGCGATGACAGGTGCTAGTTAGGAACGATGGAGGAAAAACGACCGGCACTGCACAGGAACTCAGAGAAAAATTAAAAACATTGCTACGAAAACGAGTTGAGTTATATCTGTTAGCCGGTATTCATAAACACAAATTCACAAAGACGAATACAAACTAATCCAACACTCATACACACATACACACAAATGCACATGCACACAAACAACAACAACAATTTTTATTTCTTCCTAAAAGCATGCCGACATATACCTCGTACACAATTATTATATAAGGTCGCTAAACGGGAAGTGGGGCTCTTCCAAGCAGAGCAATGAGTAGAAGATCCCCCCTAACACCTCATTACGTGTAGATGCTAACACAATCGTAGCTGAAAATATAAAATCTTACAAAAAACAGCTACCGTTTTCAACAAGCATGGGCCTAGCAGTTTGAAGTTATAGCAGGTAGCTATCACGAGTGTGTTGCAACAGTGTTAAGCTCTAGTATGTAGCGGTTAGGAGAGCATGTAGCTGTCTCTTGAATTGTGAATTACTGATCTTAAGATCTATTTCTAAGTCAATCAAGCTGTTGAGGATTTTAGGACGACCAAACTTTAAGGATCTATCTCCATATTTAACAATGTATGTCTTTGGTTCCTCAAACTTTCCAATGCCGCCATTCCTTGCAGTCCTTTGGACTTCTTTATAGGCATAAGGGACTTGAGGCAGTATGCCAATATTCCAGTCGTACACGAAAAGAAATCCTTGGAGTTCGATTATGTCATCAAGTTTAAGTATTTTCATCTGCACAAACAGGTTCGACGTTGGCTCATTAAAGTCCGAGAAGGTGATGATTCGTAGAGCTCTTTTTTGCGTACGACATAATCTTCTTAAAACTTTTTTATTAAAAAAACGTTTAAACCCCAGACTAGGCAAACCCCAGACTAGGCATCCATGAGAGGTGTTCCTGAAAAAATCAAAAGTATAAGGTTTTCGTCACAAAGTGGCGAATCTTTGATAAGATTGAAGCAGCGCTTGGCTAGCTTTTTGTAAAGTTCGACAATGTGGGGTTTCCATGTTAAGGATGCGTCGAATACTCCCAAGAAGTCAACTTTGCTCGACGAGAATATCTTTGTTCTCCCGAAGGAGATCGTGAGGCTTAACTCTGGTTGCTAGTTGGCTTAAACAGAGCAAGGTCTGTTCTTTTATTATTACGGGACAGACGACTTGCGCAAAGCCAGTCAAAAAGTTTTTCTAGATCCTTATTTAATAATTTTTGAATAACTTTGAGTGATGAATGACTCAGCAGGATGTTTGTGCCGTCGGCAAAGTGGCGAGCCACGGAATTCGTAAGGAAATATTGCAAGTCATTTATATACAACAAAAAGAGCAGTGGTCCCAGCACAGAGCCGTGCGGAACCCCGTACTCTACGTCATTGGTTGTAGAATCAGCTGAGTCAATCGTCACGATTTGCCTTCGGTCTTGTAGAGAGGAAGCAAACCAGTACGTGACCTCGGAAACCGTAGTCTTCTAGTTTCTTTAGAAGAATGCGGTGATTGGCAGTATCAAAGGCCTTTTGTAAATCAAGGAATACTCCTGCAACAAACTTATCTCTATCCAGATTAGACCTGATGCGTTCGACCAGACGTACAAGGGCATGGCTCGTTGAGTGCCTTCGTCGAAATCCAAACTGTAATTCATAAATTAGATTATAATTTTCTAGCTACGAGTACAGCCGAGAGTACATTTCTTTCTCGAATACTTAACTGATATTTGGAAGTAGCGATATAGGACGATAGCTATAGCACAAGTTCGAGCTACCACACTTATACACCGGGATGATCTTTGCTAACTTTAGACAGGATGAGAAGCAAGATTGCGAAAATGATTGGTGGATAATAAGAGATAACGGGTGTAAAATCCGAACACTGGCTATTTTTAATAATCGAGGAGGAATGCTATTTGGTCCAGATGCTTTTGAAGTTTGGACGCTACCAATGATCTAAGATACGTCATTAGCCGACGTGTCTGAGACAGACATACTGTTTCCTACATTGCCTCTCAAATAGTAAGTGAAGTCGGGCTTGGCAGTAGGTATTTTTCTATCTATTCCTTTTCCAACTGCTGACAAATATTCATTCAATGCATCCAATATGTCCTTCGGGCGTGAAACATCATCACCATTTGATGTTATTCTATTAGGGGTAAACTGCGATTTCCTCCACGAAGTTTGTATTATAGATTCGACACCATCCCACGTTTTTTTAACATTAATGCTATTTTGTTGGAAATAGTCGCGGAAATGCAGTATTCTATGTTTTTGTTAAAGCGAGACAATTAAATTTCGATACTTTTTATAAAGCGAGTGCAGGATTCCTTACGATCAAGATTAGCCTCATTCAAGAATATTCTAAAAAAGCGATCTCTTTCAGACATCGATTTAAGCAAACCACGAGTGATCCAAGACCTTTTCTGCAGGTTTAGTTCTTTACGGGTTACGCGATGCACCGGGGCAATTACGTTGAGAATATCAGTAATTTTGTTGAGAAAGGTAGTCACTAGCTCATCAGCACTCCGAGTTTTGTCAGCCATGCACACCCAATCAAGCCTTGCAACTTCTACCAGGAATTCTTCTTCTCTAAAATTTTTATAGGATCGACCAAATTTTATAGTATTATCGTTGGCTTTTACGAGGCGATAATCATTAAAGATAGTGAGTTGAAAAAAAATTATCCGATATTAAACATGTTAAGTTACAGCTAATGGACGTGTATTTTTTAAATTATTTGTAAGTATATTATCTAAGAGAATATGTGAGCGAAGAGTAACCCGAGAAGGCTGCAGAATTCGAGGCTGAAGGAAGCAGCAGGACATGTTATCATAAAAGTCACTTGCATCAGGGCAACTATCATAGTTTAGTAGGTTCATATAAAAATCTCCAGTGAGGATTATACATTTGCTTTTCCTTGCCTAGGAGGGTTAATGTCTGTAGCATGAAAGAGTTCATAAGGTCTCAAACACACATGTCGGGATGCTTATATATAGAACCGCAGATAGTATTTTTTTCTCTTTTGCTGTTCTATTTTGATGAAGATTGCTTCAACGAGGTTTTCCGATTGGAAACGTAGATCACGTCGCACTTTACTACTATTATAGATCGAGTCATGAATATACAAACCTACCCCTCCTGCATGTGATAGCGTTTTTACGTCGATAAACCAGTACTTAGGTACATGGATCTTACCAGGTATGCCAAATGCTTCTGCAATGCAAGTTTCGGAGATAGCAATTATAGGAAAATTATACTGATTAAATGAAAACAATGTAGACAGCTCGTCGAAATGTTTAGTAAGAGATGCTATATTAATATGTAAGAGCCCCAGAGAGGTTTCTGCGTTGATACACAATTTTTTGAAATCATCGACACCGTAGTACTTTGAGCTATTTTTGCAACTTGTTAGTTTGTCAAAGTTCATTAGTTGACCAGGAATTTTATCGAGCAACGCTTTTACGCTGAATGCTACCTACCTACCTACCTACCTACCTACCTACCTACCTACCTACCTACCTACCTACCTACCTACCTACCTACCTACC
>QQSS02195335.1:0-12673 GCA_003687565.2 Craspedacusta sowerbii
GTTAAGATCTGATCGGTTAAGATCTGATCGGTTAATATCTGATCGGTTAAGATCTGATCGGTTAAGATCTGATCGGTCAAGATCTGATCGGTTAAGATCTGATCGGTTAAGATCTGATCGGTTAAGATCTGATCGGTTAAGATCTGAAAGGAGGGAGGATAACTGTCTGTTGACGCTGCACCTAATGCCGTAATGTTCCAGGTTTTCGGGAGTGCGTCATGACGAAGGGTATCAAAAGCGTTCGGTAAGTCAAGAGATGCTCCACGCATGCATTTGAATTTATCAAGATCTTTTTTCATGTGTTCATTGAAGAGGAGAAAAGCACGGTTAGCTGCGTGTTCCTCCCGAAAACCAAGGTGTATATCGGAAATTAAGGTAAGCTTATCAAGGTATGAATAAAAGCGATTGTGTATGACCCTCTCGACGACTTTTCTTGAATTGGAAAGTCTGTACAGCGGACGGTCGTTACGACAAACATAAGTGGGCCCTTATTTATTAATTAGAATGATGTTGGCTTCTTTGAAACATGATGGAAGCCAAGCTACTTCGAACGATTTGTTACATGATGGGCTATGGGCCCCCGTTGCTAGTGAAGGTTAGCAACGGTGATGGTATACTGTTCGGGCTAGTGGTTTTTGATGAGTGGAGCACATGGATGATCATATGTACTACGGTAGTTGTAGTTTCAGAAAGACTCTTTGCTGTTAGTGGTACTTTCTTTAAAGTGAAATGTTGCGTTGTCATAGAGCGACGGTTCTTTGAATGAAAACTAAAAATCGTTAAAAATATTGGAACATTGGTACATTATTGACGTATAAAATTACGCCATAGTTATTGAAAAAGTTGCCATGAGGCCATTCCAAAAAAAACTTCGCGACTTCCTTTTGAAATTTGTCTTTAGGAATTTTTCTAGGATCTGCTAAACTTCAGAGGCGGTGCTTTGCCTCTTATGGGCGGTAGTCGGTCATAGATGAAAACTGGAAAAATGATCGGAAACTTGACGGCTAAGATTCCCAGTAAGTGGCTCGTGTTTCAAACTGTTGGTAAATGTGTCATCAATTAGTGTGGCGGAACGACGACTCACCCCTGAAGAAATTGCGTCTGATAAGAGTTAGATTTCATGATGTTAAAAAATCATTTGGGTAGTTACACTGATGTTGATTTAGAATGTTTAAATAAAAGTAGCGTTAAAATTTAAGAATTTTTTTTGTTTGCTAATCAGCCTATGGTATTCGATATGAATGAGTTCATGAAATTGGTACTGTTCTTCTCAGGGTGTTTTTTATGTGCAACCACAGGTTATTTTGTTTCGCGACCTTTGGATAATTTTGATGAAGATAGCTGACACTTTAGTTTTACATAGGTCATGTCGCGCTTTTCGTCCGTGTCAATTAGAAACCCACAACCTTGTATCAAAAAGGAGTATGTAGAGTAGTCAATATCGAAAAAGAGTTTGTAGACTAGTCTATGTCAAAAAGGAGTATGTAGACTGGTCAATATCAAAAAGGAGTATGTAGACTGGTCAATATCAAAAAGGAGTATCTAGACTGGTCAATATCAAAAAGGAGTATGTAGACTAGTCAATATCAAAAAGGAGTATGTAGACTGGTCAATATCAAAAAGGAGTATGTAGACTGGTCAATATCAAAAAGGAGTATCTAGACTGGTCAATATCAAAAAGGAGTATGTAGACTAGTCAATATCAAAAAGGAGTATGTAGACTGGTCAATATCAAAAAGGAGTATGTAGACTGGTCAGTATAGAAAAGGAGTATGTAGACTGGTCAATATCAAAAAGGAGTATGTATACTGGTCAATACGACTGGCTATCGACTGATTTCCTGTTAGGCGTGTTTCATAAATCGCGATCAAATGGATGTATTTTAAAAAGGATTGTAAAGTTGACAACTATTTTCAATATTTAGATAAAGACGAGGTTACATAATGAAAAATAGAAATGCGATTAGAGTGTCTTCTGCGTTAGTGCTAAGATAACAGGTTCGCTCTCTCCCTTGCATCACCGCCTACACATCCCTTACATCATCGGCATCGAAAAACCCACCCCAAAACTTAATAAGAAAGAAAACTGGAAATGTGGTTGAACTATTGATTGTCAGCGCTTTTCAGGCCTTCCTTTCATTCCCTTACATGGACTCTCTTATCTCCCTGATATACAACATCGCCACAACAAAACCACCCCGAAACTTAATATGAGTCAATTAAATTGAAATGCGCTCAGTACTTGTCAAGTGGATTCCTTTCTGTCCTTGTACATAGGTTTGATTAAAATAAGGAAAACGATGCGCTATCTGCGAGACCATCCGTGGTACTCCATGACGTTGTACAAATGTGAGTTAACAAGAATAGCCAGTACCCAATACCGAAGTCCAGACTCATGGCTGCCTTGACTGTTTCGTTTAATTTCCACCAAAGAGGAAAGGTCACCCTATCATATATCTGTGCGTGACTATATTCGAGTGTAAAAATAAAATAATGTTTCCTTTGTTTGCGGATAACTTCTTTTAACTATGATATCATCTTATCAGGATGAATTTTTCCAGGTTATTAAATTGTAGAACGAGAACTTCATCCAGTGGTGCCCTGTTAAAGAGATGTTTGGGTGCACATATTTAGGTGATTTGTTTCGCACAATAAAGTGGCTTAAGGATATGTCGTGTAGGATGTCATCCTGGGTTGTTGCAAATGGTAATGTTTTCGCTCCGTAACATGGGCGTGTCCGCAAGTCTATGAATAATTTTCAGAGTCTGTTGTGCTGCATTTCATATGCCCTCGTGCTTTTATGAATCATCATTTGCGTTGTTTGTCTAGGCGTCTGTTTAAGGTGTTGACATAGATATATTCATGTTTCAAGTGCCAGGCAAATGTTCTTTGACCAGCGCTCAACGATGACGATAACATTAATCCAATCTAAGATGCACACAAATATTCTCCTCCATCATGCCATCATCAAATAGATCCGTTGTGTGTGCGTGTCTGTGTGTCTGTGTCTGCGTCTGTGTCTTTGTCTGTGTGCGCGCGGGGCTATCTGTCTGTGTCTGTGTGCGTGTGCGCCTTTCCGTGATGTTGTGCGCAAAATGTGATTGGAAGTCTAGCGTTAAAGTCGTTCTTTGAGCGTAAGTATGTCGCCCCTTCGTGCAAATTAAGTAATGGGAAAATGTTTAACAACGTGTTTCAACTTTACCCGGAATGACAGCGCGGGGCGAGTTGAAACCCTGTTGCTGCGTGGGGTAAGAACATAATGCAGCCTTCCAGGTTCTGACTGGTACGATTTAAACGTAATTCCCTTATTAGAAATATCTATAAGCTTACTAAGAAATCACTGAAGCAGTGTTGCCACTTGGAAGCGCTGCTTGCGGTCGCGTTGCCCGGACATTTGCTTAGGAGACAGTTGCGGGTACAGCTGAAATCATTCACTCGACCTCTAATTTTTCCAGACAAACATTTTAGTAAAAACATACAATTCGGATGAGTACGGAGAAATTCAGTCCTAAAAAAGAAATGCAGAAAAAAGTTGTCATAAGCATCACCTTCGGTGGGACCTAAAGCTTGCAGGTACCAGCACTGGAGCCACTCATTGCCTGGCAGTTCAACGACACCAGTTTTTTCCTTGACCAAAAACGCCAGGATCCAGTGGATGTAACTTATGTGAACAATGAGGGGGAAATGATAGCATGCCAATGCTGATTTTCTCTTAAATAACGGACTACCATTGTTCAAAATCAGTCAAGATTTTCTGGCATTACGTGGACTTCGTGCACCATAGTTGCACCAATATATCTCTGGAAAGTGGTTTAAAATTAGAGAAAGACTTCCCCAGTCGACAAGGATGTGCAGTCATTGTTTTCAACCACTGGCAATTTTCAATCCTTTTATCTTTGTCGCACAACGCTATGATCTACTTCTCTAGACCCCAGTCATTCTTCTAATAAGACTGGCTGCATGTTTACACCCATGAGGAACACCAAAAATAAAGTGATCTCTAAAGTTTGCTCTAGGAAATATCAGTAAAGGTCCTCCAGATGAACCTGCAGCTGACACAGCACTGTATACCTTCACTAGCTGACGTTCCTCCCCTGATATAGTTACACCCATCTGCTCTGTTCCTTCGGCTTTAGCAATCTGATCGATTTCGAGTAGTTGTTAGGCCTGTTTCATCAACATTCCATATTTGGAAACTCTGGAATTAAGAGCCTGCGAGGACCTCCACAAGTTTCTCGAAAAACTTCCAACTGCACCACAATTGATGGCGCAGCCCTAGCAGGGGTAGTAGCTTCAGGTAAGCGAATCGAAAGTTTGTGGTAACCTTTCATGAAACCATAAAATCGGTCTGCACTTGCAATTTCTTTTGCCTGCGAATTTGAAGGCGTCTTAATTCTATCTCATTGCGCACTGGCATATGCAAGCTCCCAGTTATTTTAAGGAGCTATTGCATTTTAAATTTCTGCGTCAGCTATATCATAATTTCTTAATTTCTCCTCTTGCTCATTATTAAAAACATTCCCACAACTTCTGTGACCGAAATGAAGTTTGTCTCTGTAGAAGGATGGCCAAGTGGCTTCTTCTTAACGAACAAAGGAAGGTTTACATGACTAACATCAACTCTTAACTCTTTTGCAACTGACCTAATGTTGACACCTTGCTTGATTAATTAACTGAGAATTTTGGGAATCTGCAACTATGCAGATTCTTAAATTACAATAAGGCAAAACAGATACTAGAAGCCATAAATCATCCTAGTTTCACATCGTGATCTCAAACCCGCATGCTTACATACTACTGCAGGAAAAAAACGAACTCCCTGATAAGCTGTGAAAACAGCGGTCTTGCTTGTAACAGTTTTCCCGCTGATTTAACAAGACAAACTGTGTTTGCGCAGGAAAAAAAGAAGGACTCCGAAATCACCTTTACAAACAAAAGGATAAGCAACAGAAGCAACAAACTACGCTTGTCTTTTTCAATCAGGCTCTCGTTTAGCGCCAGCTGTGATATCTTGCACTCCTTTTTTTTTAAAGGTTGGCCATAACACACCGTAAGAAAAGCAATAAAACTAAGACTTTCTATAATTCCTCAGTAGTAGACGAGATTCGATGTTTCTATGGCATCACTCTGCTCAACCGGCAATAATCTACCAGATACGCTGCGGGTGTCCCGAAAGCTTCAGCAAGCTGTGGCCATGAGCAGACTGGGCAATCAGGTCCAAGGCAATCAGACGGCCAACGTCCATCATCGTGATCGATCAAACCCAGTCGCGTGGAGCCCAGCCAGTGTTTCAGCTCACCCCGAATCGAAGGGCTTCAGAGAATTGCATTGTTTTGAAATTCCAGATCTGTAAGCTCAATTTATTTTTTTGACCGGATATTTACTCTATCGAGACGAATGACGTTTGCTCAGGCTACAGGCAGAGGAGAAAAAATTTCAGCGCACTCAGAAATTTACTTTGGACCTTAAAATTCGCTTTTTCTGTATCGAAATCTCATCTTTAAGGAGCACAGCGTTCTCAAAGCCGTAGCATGGTGGTCATATTAGTGCCATATTTGGCACCAAAATGAGGACTTTTGCACTTTTGCACTTTTGTTCTTGAAATGGCGCGAATGTTTCAACTCGCCTCAGTCTCCCTTTTATGCTCGTGGTACGATATGTTTTATAGGTGGAGTCATATGATAAATCTGACATAAATTTAATTCTGATCCAGTAGAGGCTTAAAGCAGGATTTGCAGAACTTTTCCATGCTTTGTTGCCATCTGCACTGAGGAAAGCGATGCCTTCTGAGATCTTGAATAGACCGTTTGATCTGCGCTTGATTTCGAGAAAGGATTGAGCGTTTTCGCTAGTTTCGTAGCTCCCGCTCGCCACTTCTAACCAGATATAAGATATGTACCTTGCAAGGAACGTAGACTGTTGCCAACGAGCTGTTACGAGGTTGAAGAGGTACATATACATGCCTACCCAAACTGATCCCCTCACTTTCATGATGCGGTCAGGTTCCATGCTGGACCCCTACTGCGTTGCTTCGTTAGCGTGCGTGTCGATTGGGCTTTTAGTGGTTGGAGATGTCTTTCGTTATGCTTTGATTGTCAGTCAGCTGCATTTCTCTTTGTTTCTAGACAATACCAATATAAAACATCGTCATATGCAGCCATATTTCTCTATGGCGTGGAGATTTAATTACTCTGTCGTCCTCTTGGAGGCGAGCAATGCACAGATGGCTAGCACAGCTGATCTTGCCGCGAGAAACAAGCACGCTGTGCCCGAGAAAACCATTATGAAGATGAAGGAAGATTTTGAGACAGTTATTGCTTACTACTACGGATGGATATTGTCGACAAGCGACGCTTCGTTTGTTAAGCGCAAGTTCGATGGGATGATCAATGGCTGGAGCTCCTGTCCTGCGTTTAGGGAGTCTTCACTGTACGAGACAATGGTACGCGGAGGACTCATGCAGCTGTATAGTTTGCAGGAGGCGTCTTCTCCTAAGAAAATGTTGCATGTAACTGCTTGTTTTACCGGGGAAGGCCGTCACGCCTACCAGCGTAAGTACGCCAATGACGACCACGTCCTCTCGTCGCTAGGTGGTGTATTCTCGCTTTCTATAATTGGCTGGTGTGTGACTCCGAAAAGTCTTATTGCCCGTGTCAAATTGACAGAGGAGCAGATAATGTTATGGGGACGCGACGATTCGTTGCTAGAGGACTGTGCCCCTCTCGCTGTAGAGCGTGTGCCCTGCGATGGGTCTTCCGCCTTCCCGCGTCGGGCGCCTGCCAACGCTGGAAAGGTGGACGAATTCCTGCGCATTTTGCCTCGCTTCACTGTAGCACCATCCTTCCGCACTTCATGCACGGCTCACATAACGCTTGGTGTGCGCGAAGGTTTCAAGGCGATGCAAGCTGGCATGGACTTAAGTCAGTTGTTGCATTTAGAGTTGAACTCTGCGCCCGATGTCGAATTTAAAATCGGGCGAAGCCTTCTGCGTTTCTATCGTGACTCTTGGGTTGTCTATCTATCCAAAGCCGTTCTTGTGCCTGCGATGTTTGGTGGTTTTTATCGCTAGAATCAAAGATTGATTTAAACCCGTTCACTGTTACGATAAATATTTTGTAATTTTAATCCGCCGCCAAACAAGCCTGTAAAGGGACGCTTTATTTTTGCTGTTGACGCCAGTTTAGCCCGCCTCCGTCATAGTATTAGTATCATCGATGATTTTAATGAGGCATAACAATTGCAAGCAATAATAGACCCAGTTAGATCGTTCTTGCTGACTACCTGCTAAGCTTTAAGAAGGCGATTTTGTTTTCGTTTTGATTACATAAGTTTTACGTGCTCATACTGGCCAAGGACATTAATCTGCACTTCATGTGAAAGGCTTCGTTGAAAGATCGTTGCTGCCGTTAGGGAAAGCATTCGAGCGGGTCTCGACGTAAGGAGTGACGGTGACATCGGCGGGAAACTCCAGTTTTGATGCCAATGTGTGTTTGTGCGCTATGCTGATTTTGAAGATCGTTTTTGTATGATACTGATTTATCCGTTCAACTGATTTCATTTTATTTGCAAACACTCGATAATGGCTGTTCTTTGTTGTCTTCTGGGTACTTCTAAGGCTTCTTATCCCTCCAACAAGGGGCAAACTCATGTCAACTTGGGCCTCCCTTTGTGGGAAGAGTGGTTTTAATGAGCTTTGCACAGCATAACGTGCAAATCCTAGCGATTCTTATAAGAATGATGGAACAAAGACGTAGACGTAAATACTTACGATATTTCCAAAACAGCTAGTTAAGTAGAATTGGTTAGGGGTCATCCATAAAAGACGTCCACAAATTATGGTCAAATTTTTAGTGTCGAGTTCTCACCTGCTGATTCAGTCTAAATACTAGGTTTCTCATGTGCATCTTTACTCTCGTCTCGCTCTGCCAAAAGTAGCGATAATAAACAACTCGATGCCCTTTGAGGTCTAAATCTTCAGGTCTAAATCTGTCGTCCTCCACGGCAATCTACGTGAGATCCTAAATGATCGTGGGGACGACTATGCCCAGACAAACCACGAGCCATGCGGCGTTCTCTGCCTTGCAAGCACTATGACCACTTGCATGACGTGCAATACACAAGGTATCAAGATTTGGCTCTCGTCGGGGCACTTTCGAAGGTAATGATTACGATGGACTACATTGACTTAACCGCCTTTCTGCAACTACCCAGTCGTGGTCAGACAAATGGATACGGTATTCCAGATGCATTAAGCGGAGAGCTTGTTTGGTTGCGATTAAAGATTCAAGGGCACTCGCGCTTGGTCATAAATGTGCACTGACTTCCCTTCACTTAAACCAAGCACTTCAAATAAACTATTGCGGATGCTGCGAAATGAGCATCTGTGCTTTTTTAGCAAAGTGCTTGCAGCCTTGACATGTTTTACTTGGACAGAATTAATGTGCCTCGTAGTAAGGTTGTCGTGTGACAACATGGCGAATATATGTTGCCGATCGTCTCAGACTGTAGCCAAGATTTAGCAATGAGTGAAGGACTTCAAGTGTCCTGCACGATCAGATTAACTCGGTGCGTCAACGATCATCTGCAGCTCCATTAGTAGATACGATGTCCACCATTGACTTCAACAAGTCGGACTGATCGGTGTCAATGCTTAGTCGACCACGCTTTTCCACATTGAACTTTTTTAGTCTCTTCGCTGCTGCAGAGCTTTCAGAACCAAAGACCTTCAGTGCTTCCTTCATGTCTGCATGGGCCAACCTTTTTCGTTTGGGATCAAATGTATGGTGATGTGGCATTTCGTTGCGTTTTTTACTCTGGTCCTGAAATTCACGGGAATTCTGTTTCATATTTTCAGACCACAGGCCGGTCTATCGAATGGCTAGTAGACCAGTTAGTTCCTCCTCTGGCATTATCTTCTCCGTCTGTCGTTTTATTCCTGCCTTTGCTGCCAAGTTGCCTTCATTAGCTTGGTGTTGTGCGGGTCTCACGAATGTTGGCTACAAGGAAAGATTTACTACTGGGAAAGACTTAGTACTGCATAAAGGTTCTCTTACCTGGAATGTCTAATCTAATCTGTATTACAGCTAAACATTCTGCAACGCTTGGAATGTTTAAGCAAGAGTTGACAAACTTTCTGTTTAATTCTGGAGAGTGCATTTCAATGTGATGAAACTACATTCTTACTTCGTCGCATCTCACCAAGTTCATGATGCACTTCATTTCTTTTTTTTTTTATATATTCCATGTTACATAGGAGTATTGATTCAGATTTTCGCAAGCATAGCAAGAGAGCACTGGAATCTTATCGATCCAAGCATCTGAGTGTTCCGCTTTGAGCTTAACTTTTTGTACCCTGCGCAATACACTCCGTTTTGCAATTTTTACTGCAACCGACGCAGTTTAAAATTAACAGCGTACAAGCACGAGAGGCTTTTGGCCTTCTGGGAGAGCCATGGCACAATGGAGAGAAGAATTTCATGGGAGCTATTGACAAAACGCTAGTTGATACGATGTTTGTTATAATTTCCCTTGCTTGTTGCTTTTTTTTTCTTTTATGAAATACGAAAAACTAAACAAAACATCTGCACACAAAACATTCGTCATGTTCATGGATGGTGGGATAATGAGATTTGAAACACAGTTAAGCATAGAAGGGGTTGCATTGAAAATTTGACCAGTTCAGACGCGGCATATCAATTAAGATCAGACTGGAATAGTTAAAGCCTTCGCATAACGCCATTATGCTGTTTTTTCTCCTCAGGCAGTGCAAGTCTCAAGCAAAGTCTTAGACTTGTTCTGACGGGCGATTGAACCAGAAAAAATTCGCTGTTAATTCAAGAAAAGAACTCCATATTTCTGAAGTCCAAAAACGTAAGCAATACGTTGTGATGTGGACGTCCACTCTTGCCCTACCCTCCTCCTCTTTTCCACTTTCGTCCTGTTTTTGGCAGGACCCCCTCCCCACTGACAGGTGGATGTCTTGTATGGTTGACCCCTTAGCTGTTTCCCTTGCGGACTTCGGATTTGAAAATTATAGAGCACCATTTGCCTAAAAGCAGAATGGCAATGCAGCAGAAAAATAAAGTCAAATGGAACCCCGGAAAAGTAAGAGCAGAATTAAACAAACTACAACTCCAAACAGGACACGCCTTGATTAAAAAAATAGCAAAGGCAAGTCTAAAATTACTCCCACCGAAGACTAGCTATCAAACATATTTAGGAAAAACTCTTTGTATCAACAATGAACTTGATAATTCCAAGAAGAATGTTCCTGTTAACATCAATATTGCGTGCGTCAAAGTTATTCGTGTAATTTTTGTCATGGAACGCTCCATTGCATGAACATGATGTTAGCAGAGTAGTCAACTCTGCGGGGTTAAGGGATATTCAGAGCCTGTGCTGCCCAAGGGCCAGTTCTGGAATGGATGATATGGAAAATGGAAAGCGAATATTGTGTGTAAAACGTAAAATCGTTCCCGCGTAGTCGGTCAGCCAAAGGCTGATCCTATTTTGAAGTTTGCACACTTTATAAACTGTCTACGGCAAAGACAAAACATCATTGTCTTTACATTTATATATACCGGTAATTGGAAAAGTTGCTTATTGGAGTTGACAGAGGCACTAATTCAAGACGACTTGCAAATAGATCTGTGGAAACTGCCTTGTCTCCTTCAGGCCGGACCAACTCAACATGCCAACAGAGCCTGAGGCAACTAAAACGTTGTCAGTCTATAAGTAGACTCTTAAGAATGTAAGAATTTGTGACCAACCGCAAGATAGGACGTGTGCGTGCTTTTGTGCTCGCATATGCTTGCGGGATCGATAGGAGGCCGAGTGTATAGTATGTGTTAAAGTTATTTCCGTCAATTTCGTAATGGATTTGCTCAAGTCATGATGTAACTGATGCATTGGTTCTAAGTATGGTGCAGGCCGGATTCGGTGTATTTCGTTATGGACATGCCCAAGTCATGATGTAACTGATGCAATGGTTCTAAGTATGGTGCAGGCCGTATTTGGTAAAGATGGTGTATTCGTTCCGGCATGGCTGAAAGTATTTCGAGCTCCTGTCGCCCAAAGGCCTATTCTATTTGGAGTTTGAGACTATGGCAAGGACAAAGCTTCATTGTATTTGTGTTTGTATATATATATTGGTGATGGATACAGTTGTAGAGTTAAGAAGAGACACAAATTCGAGACTTGTAAATATATCTGTGGACACTGTCTTGTCTTTTGCAAGCCGGACCAACTCATCGTGCCTCCAACGCCTCAGGTAGCTACGAGCGCTGTCTGTCTATAAGTAGACACTTTGAGTGCATTTAGGAGTGCCTGGATGAACTTGGGGTGACCGACCCGTCAGATAGGACGTGCAGGTGTCTTTGAGAGGGGGCAGGGTGTATAGTACACAAGAGCTGCACGTATTACAAGTATAAGGTACCTCCCGTACATAGTACTCAGTGGCCAGTATATATTAGACGTACATGGTGGCCGGTTTCTTTACAATAGATAAGGAATCATGGTTTGCCTGTTTGTGTCTCTCCCACTTTCCTTCACGACAGCTTACTTGTTTTGGTCTTCGGGTCATTGCATTTCGGAATTTAAAACATTGACCATGCCTGCTTTTCGTGACAGGTTCGAAGTGTGCCTCTGCTTTGATTGCCGCGACTTGCTGAAGTGTTCTTTTGTTTTTGTTTGTTTGTTTGTTTTGTTTTTTTTGTTATTTCTTTTGACGAAGTAGCGCATTCTGTTTTTGGTTCTCGAATACTAGTAAGTTTAATTTTTTTCATCACCAGGATCTTAGCTTGTTATCCTAGGAATTGCGGAACTTTTAAGCCCTCGGCTTTGTTTTGGTTTCCAAGTTTTACGGAAACTTGTTAAAAGCTCCTTTCTTTATTGCTGCTCGTTGTTCTCGCGATGACTGAGGCAATATCGTTACCAAGATTAGTTAAGAAGCGCGCGGGGCATCGAGGCGTGGTAACTTCGATGATTAAGTCCATTGATGATCGCATAGCAGTCTCTTCAACAGCAAATGACGTGGCAGGTTTGGGAAATGCGTTATGACAAAGATTTGCAAAACTTTAAATTATTAAAGACCAAATCTATGACTTGCTAGCTAGTGATGAACAGTCCACTGAAGAAGCATTGCTAAAGAAAGATAAGATTGCTACCGAGATCGTTATTAGGGTTCAGAGTAACTCCTGCAAAAAAGGCAGCAATTTAAGTAAGATACAAGGCACCTCAAGGCACATCAGGTCGAGGGGGCAAAATTACACGGGGCAGGCCTTGCTTTCATCTGAAAGTTCTCGCCCCCTGCAAGTGCAAACAAAAGTATGTGTCTACTGCAAACTTATTACTCACAAGTCTGAGCATTGGCGTATTTAGGCAAACTTGGTCGCTAAGCATGAGCACTTGAGTAAGATCAGCGTCTGCTTAAATATGCCTGAAGCACGGTCACATCAGCACAGACTGCTACTCAAAGGAAAGGTGTGCATTGTTTTGTCGTAAACTAGCGCTTGAACCGACAAAATAACTCACTTGCTCACAAGAATACCTTATAGTTTTGACGAGGCTCACTTGCTCACCTAAAACCCCCCTGAAATGCTCTCTCCACCTTCCTTTTATACAACTTTACCGAAACAAGAACGTAACCCCATAATTAACTACCCGCACCGAAACCA
>QQSS02195346.1:0-12673 GCA_003687565.2 Craspedacusta sowerbii
AATCAAGCTATAAAGTTCGTTCGTATGACAAAATTCTTCCATGGCAGATTCATGCACTTCCATATTTAGGTCTCCTATCGGCGGACGGAGATATTCTGCACAGGCGTAAGCTGTTGAACGGCATTCAAACTTAAACGTGGTGACACTTTGGACTGTATGGATCCATCAAGTAAATCATCGGATTTCTTTTCTTCTCTATTTGAGGAGAATGCTGCTGGAATTTCCTTTGTTATTGTATACCTGCCATTCTTTTTGCGACATAGAAATCCTCTTGCGCAAAGGACTTCGAGGCAATCTTCGATTGAAAAACCGAGCCCTTGCTCTTGCCCGCATTCTTTTATGTTTTTCAAGGTTGCACCACCTTTTTTCTTTCTTGATTGCACATTCTTCACAAGGGAATGCAAGTTTAACAAGTCTTCTTGAGAAAATTCATGAGCTGCAGCTCGCGAACCATCCTTAACCGACGCCATCTTGACTATGTATGATAGCAGAGAGCGGTCAATATTAGTAAGATTGAGCGAAATCCGTACGTTAGCAGTTCTGATCCAAACATCGCCAGAAGAACAGAGACCGCAGGAGACGACTACATAAACAGTATTCCCTTCTCCTCCGTAGAGCAAAGAGTCAGCGCTGGGCCAACGGTTATTATAGGCACACACTTCGTGCAATCCTGTTGGAGTCGCTACTTGCCATCAAAATCATGACCAAGTGGTGTTGGCTTTTCGAGCGCACATGGTACGTCGCAATCTTTCGCAGATATTTCACCTGAGCTCTTCAACTGGAATAGAGCACCGCTGACGCTGATGTTGCCATAGGGGGGCAGATCGAAGTCCTTTCCCAGTCTCCACTGAACATGCAACATTCTATCCACATCATCGCCAACTAAACCATCTACGGACTCCTTCACCAGTTGCTCCAAAATCTGCTTGTCTTGTGACACTAGCTTATCGAGGATGTTGCAGGACGTCCAGTGATACCCATAGCGGTCCAGTCTGAGTCAAGAGCCGGAACTAATTGGCGTCTTTATGGCCATCGCTGCGCCCACGCCAGGGATGGAATTCAGTATGCTAGTGGATCCATTCCTCCACATGACGTACCTCTTTGGGACCCGCTCAGTTGTCAAGAGCGTCACGGTAACATTCAACGCAGGGGCATTTATACTCACAAAATTATCCCCCTCATACAAAGTTCCATTAAACCTAATTCCAAATCGGAATGACACCGGAGCATCAACCCTGAAGACGTAAGCGGAGACCTCGCGAGCTATTCTTCTATCTACATAGCATACACAATAGACGTAAGCCGGCTCGTGCCAGTGGCTCTGACAACTCTGATATAGGGCGTAGCTAGATCTTCAAAAGTACTTATTCCCAAACTAGGGCAGTCACCAACACAGGTTCTCACTCTACTAATGACGCACGACCCCACGCAGTCCGGATAAATAAAAATGCAATGTCTTCCAAACACTGACAGGCATCGGGACCCAGGTCGCGCTCAGCAGCACAGGTGATTAGTTTGGTACGCCGAACAGGAGGGGCTAGGCAGTATGGCTTGCTCGAGCTCCGGGAGAATAGGAGCACTAACATACTCGAGTCGCAGCGCGACATTGCCACGTGCAGCATTGAGCACCCCTATCTGGCCTACATACCATCGAAGTGTTGCATGAAACTTCGAAGAATATTGTTGGGGCAAGGCTAGAGTTGAACCGTCCTGTCCTAGTGCTGCCGGAATCAAGCTCATAAGGATGCCAGCTATGCCGAAGAATGGGCTAAACGGAAGCACAACCAAGCTGACAGTCACACCAACGGCTTGTAGGTGCCGCACTTTGGAATAAGGTTGACCCAAATCTAAACCCGCGCACCTCTTAGTTTCCAGACACTCCCCCGTATACACTGAATGGGCGTCAATGGATTCCTTCGACGTGGCGAGGGGCAGGGGCTTCCTAACTTGGTCACCCACGCACCACGCCACACCACTGAAATTCTGACAACTAACAACGTTGTGTCTCACTTCAGTTTAGCCACAATCAACTGGCCCGACTCGTTCCACCACCAAATTGTTATGCTGGGGCCCAGAATATGAGCATTTAGCATTACCAACCCCCTCAGAAACGACAATGTACTTGTCACCCCTGTGTTCAATACTATAACCCTCACCAAGCGCCAATGAGTTGGGCAGCATATTCAAGTACACATGAACTGGGGCGTAGTCGACACTCAAAATGGGAACTCCAGTGAACACCCCAGCAGTGGACCTAACTGCGACCTCATTTACTGAATGATTGAACTCAGTACAGGTCCATGAATACTCGTTCGTTAAATTCTTTTCCATCCTACGTATCGGCATCAGAATAGCTCCGACTATCCGAGGGAGCACGTTGTGAGTGTCAATCAAATGCCAGATGTTCGACACCGTCATCACCCCGTTGCCGTTGAGTTTGACCTTGGGTGCTCTCTTCCGTTGGCGTCGACGCGTCATCTTAGTGGAACCGTCTGGCAACTGTTTTTGCTTGTAACCAATGCGTTCCAATTCAGCCACTTTCCTATCTTTGTCCGCTGTTGGTACTTTCTCAACGAGGCAGTTTGCTATTTTAGGATTACCCGCAAAGTCCCTCCGCAACTTGCGACCATCTTTGATTAACTGTGGACCAACATCGCAATGGGCCTCTAGTTGAGCTTGGCGGTATTTCTTCTGCAGATCAGCGTCCACCTGTTCGCGTTTGCCTTGGGCCACTGAAGCTCTCTGCTCCATTGCCTTGTTCCTGGTCTCAGCCTGCTCACGACCACCCTTGCCACCAATCTCAAAAATACTGCCCGTAAGCTTGAAATACACCAGGTGCGCAGAAAGTAATTGAGTCCATGGCGACGTCTCGGTTTTTGGAATGCATTCGCCCTCCGTGTAGGCAGTACTTGTTGCCACTCGCAACAGGTACTTCAAGATCCTCAATCCCTTCAATTGACATGCTTCTACTCTGATCGATATTGCTTGCAAATGCGTCTTTGAGATCCCTTTCATTTCCATGGGCTAAAGCACATAAATATACATATTATTATATTTATATATATATATATATATATATATATATATATATATTATTACACTACAAACTACATGAATAATACAACGTTTTCATGTTTGACTTGGATGTTAAGGTTCGGTTTCTCGTGTAATATGTAAAGTGCTTCCTTGATTCGTAAGGTGCTCTCTGTAGCACTAATGTCAATGATTTCAAAGAAGGAGCTATCACACACCTTCAAACAGTCAGGTGATTGTTTGAGGTGCTGCGCTACTTTGGTCGTACGCTTATCGACTTTGAGATGCTTCGAAATTCTGGTCCCAAGGTGTCGGGTCGTAAGACCAATATATTTAGCATAACAGCCAATACAAAAAAATCTGTAAATGACTATATTGTAGCTCCATGGTTCTCCTTGTCACACTTTTCGGTTGCGCAGTTAGGGAGCTTTGGCTCCATTTGATAATTGCTTTGTACGGCAGTAATTACCGTATATTTAAACCAATCGGTTAACCAACCAATATATTTAAACAATTTATTATTTGCTTGCCTTACCTTGACAACGCAACTCTACATATATGTAAATCTGAGTTTGCTTGTGACTTAGTGTGGCTGAAGATGACGGATGAGCAGTCGAAGCATGTCGCAAAAATATAGTTTAAAGAGTGTTGTTTTCTTCTTGCAAATTTGGTACAACTCTCGTGCTACGAAGAACATGTGCCTCCAGCTTTTAGCTTGGAAGATTTTTAAATGTTTCTACCCCTACTTTGACTTGACCATAGAAAAGGCGAATTTAATTACGAAGTTTGCCAAAGCGCTGGCTTGCTTGGGTGTTGTCTAAGTTCTTTGAAGAGATTGGTTCAGATTAACGGGGACCTTTGTTATCAGTAACGACGAACAAGCTTCCTTTCATTGTCAGGTGTTAACCACCTTTCTGCAACTACAAAACTCTGCGGCACCATAGCAACTTTGAAAAATCTGTCTGCCAACTAATAGCGTTCACCGCTTTGGGGTTTTCTTAATGATATTAGTGTTAATTTTCGTTATGCATCGTAGTTTTAATGCGAAGTTTTAATGCAAAGTGCGTGGGCAGTGGATGTTCGGTTCTTTATGATTTGGTTGCGCCTTTTGGACTGCTGGTTTTGCCTTAGCGACAGCGACATGTAGGCATTGAAGTCGTGTTGCTGGGCTCATGCCGTAGTTCTGAATTTAATTATGGTGTGTGTATTTTGTATTGTGCTTGTGGATTTTGGTGTAGATTTTATTTATTGATAAAGATCGATGGAGGACGATGGTTTGATTGTAGATTTTTTTAGTGCAGTGCAGATTTTATTTATCGATGAAGGACCGAAGGACAATCAAGGACGATGAAAGATACAGGTTCATGATCGATACAAATACTCTGCCTGCAACTCTCATTATCTATATTCACTAATGTAGCGGAAGATGACGTGTACATCGTTTAAAACTGAACTCCAGATTTCCGCGTGGTTTTATCTTGCATGTTTGGCTTCGTCATATGCATGTTTCCTCCCTAGATACAGCGTTCGCTTGTTACGCTGCAAGAACGTAATAAATTAGCTTGTAGCTTTAAAGTGCTGTAGCGCAATCCCGTGTTTAATTTCGTGGTTTTCTGCGATGTTTTTGCATGAAATTTCAGTGCGAAGATTGCCTCAAATGTTATGCTCTACACGCTTTACGATTCATTCTCCTTTCTTTTTTTTCTTTTTTTTTTTTGCCTCTATTGTTGATGTATATTTTGTAGCCATTTGTTTCTCACTGTGGTATTTTATCATTTGTTTATGTAATTCTGTACCTTCTAAGTAGCTTTTTTTCGCATTGGAGTTATGAAGGTACGCTCCAGGTTGCGGTCAAGCAATTTGACCATCTTCGTAGATTATGTGACCAGGCGAGAAGTCTGATGTATTTTATATTATTTGCATCGTGCTCCTCGCTAATTATTGCGTGCGTTGTTACCTTCGGCTGCACGACTCGTATATGGTGACCTTGCGTGAGTCTAGAGTGGACAATTTAGATTTGGGTTGAAATGCGCAGATCGCTGAACAGTTCCTTCCTTTTTATTTATTTTTCTGAGCATTTGGATGAGGAATCAGGACACCGACTTTAGCTTTTTTTTTTTTTTTTTTGGCACTTAAGTTTGGGCTGAGTTTGGTTGTTAGTCCCCGTAACCTCTTCTTATCTTTGTGAAACTTTGTTGTCTGGAACAAGTCTGGTTTCCGAGTTAAAGCAAAACCGACGAGAGCTCTCGTACACGCGTTAAGCGACACACTGGTGTGGGTTTTTTGCGTCCTGTATGAAGTAAAAATTGTTTACAACTATCTTCTTCGTTCTTGCGGCGTGTAGACATTGTATGGCATGAAACTGGTGGTTTGTTAGTTATTTGTTGAAGTGCGAAGCTCAACTTTGTGCGTTCTTCATCTTCGTCTCTAGCTCCATCCTTTACACAGACACACACACACGCATACACCGACACACACGCATACACAGACACACACGCATACACAGACACACACGCATACACAGACAGACAGAACCCAAACACTGAATTCAATAGCGGAGTTCGCGCTAACCCCGATGTCCAGGTCAGTTGGGATTTGACATCTTCAGAATCCGCGTATGACGACATACCTGGTCGAACTGTTAATTTTTGTCGAAAGCGACGTAACGTCTCTAACATCGGAAGTATTCGTGTCCGTTCAGGAATCTTTTTACTTAGTTGATTCGTGGACCCAATAAGACTTGAAACATTTTTAAGTCTAGAAAATCTGGAAATTTCGAAGATGCATGACCTTCATGAACGCACTGTGGGTGTTGAGCATTAAGGAGCCAGGAATTGTGAACAATGGTTTTCTGTTCATCGTGGTGATGCCAGTCCATTAAAAACGATCTCGAAAAACGCATTCTATCAGCTTCCTTCCTTCTCGCACTCTATAGTCGTGAGCTAACTTCTCTTCCAGAGAATAATTTCTTCAACTCCAGTTCCCTTGTAAAGAGTTACGTGGATTCCCATTAGAACCTTCAGACGCACGATCCCTTATTACGACAACTCTGTTTGACTGAAATCAAGATCGTTTAGCCAGCATCCGATAATCAAGAATTGTCTGATTCGTACTTCAGGAACCTACCGTTGAAAAATAAAGAAACTGAAGGATAAGGAATAAATGTTGGAAGTCCGAAAGTAGGAATACCAGTTATCGCCTATAGATTGGCAAATTCTGTAGACCAAGGAAGCAATTATTTTCGAGCGACAGCTCTCTTTCGCCTTCCAACTTATGGCATTATCTGCATTCTTTCTATTCAGCGTGTTTTGTTGTCATCCACCATATTTGGGCTGTTCGAACATAAATGGGGTAACAAAAATGCGGTTGAAGTGAACTGAAATATCGACAAAGTCGAAGTCTCTTTGGATAAACTCAAAATATTTCATGATATGACCGAACGTAACTAAGAATTGGATACAAGAAGGGATAAATCGATATCTTCCAATTCTCTACGCGTTACTTCCTTCGGGAAAATATATGTGAAATGTCTCCATAATGAAAACCGAAGCTTCTCGTATATCTGAAAGTGCGACAAAATATTTTCAACAAACGGAAATGGAGGATAAGTGCATAGCAGCGCGCAAGAAGTACATGCACGTTTGCAAAGAATCTTCAACGATAAATTGCACGACGCAAGCTTATGCTAGGTGCCGCAATAAGAAAACGCAGTACGCATTTTTAACTCCGCAAAAGCATTTCGCCCGTTCAAAATCGATGACCTCGAGAAAATCTAAGAAAAACATAATTAATTTGCCTGAAGAACGCTTTTCGTATCTCTTAACTGTTTCAATGTGATAATCTATTAAAGCAACAACCTCGCCTTTAAGTGCGAAAACAGCCCAGCCACGATAAAGGTCTGTATGAACAAAGGAAACACTTAGGAAGATGACGTGTCCGACAGAGATTAACAAACTGTAAAGTTAAACGGTCTGCGTCTCCAACCGTTCTCTCTGCGAAGCAAGCTCAACGTCGAGCATCTCCAGCCTACAAAGAACAAAGCAACAATGACAAAATGACGTCGAATAAAACACCGGAAGCAGCAAATAGGATCATCTCAACAATATCTTCATCGGCCATTAACACATACCCGCTAATTCAAGTATAAACCGCACCCAGCTGCGCACCTGTGCAGTAGCGCCAAGAGTCTAGGAAATCTACTGAATCTTGATCTCTCTACAGTTTAATTCATGAAATTCATTCACGTATCTTAGACTTTGAATTCAAAAGGAATAGTATTAAACCACTTACCTGACCCTTAAAGCCTCCGTATCATCGCCTAGCTTCTTCAAGCACTCCTCAGCTTTCAATCTTTCCTGCACAAACATGGACCTAAAATAAAATTCAACGCTTCCGAATCAAATCATATAGGACATACCGTGCAAAAAGCAAAACTGACATGAATAGCCTCAGAAAAGAACTCGCATATTGCTGTTCCATGAAGTTATTTCCCTCCTAGAGAGTATATGCTGGGTTCTTGCTTCTGATCTGTCACTCCCGCCTATCCAGAGATCCCCCGGCATTGTCACTGGGTCAAAGAGAGCATCTCTTTCTTCACTGGCGGGGCGGCATACAAAAATTATATTGATGCGCTAGAAAACTAGGCCTTAATACTCGCACTAAACCATTCTTAAAACTTAATATTCGAAAAGTTTGCCTAATAGTTCGTAAATTCGATACTGAAAACTTCATGACGACGGGCAAATGTTTCTACGAGACAAGGCCTAGAACATCAAAGCCCATATTCGTCATCAAAAAAATTCTTTCTGCCTCGGGAACCGCTAAATGCGATGGAGAAAATGCAGCATCCACATAAGAAACAACATTTTCGTTTGCGCGCAAGTTTTAAGCTCGCGAATAGCCTGATATTCTCATCAAATTCTGCATTTGCCAGCGTCTTTATTTTTAACTGCAGCAAGTGCTTACAATCTTTGTAAGTGCGATTCTTGACATAATTACGTACTTTATGAGGTCTTCTTGCTCGAGAAAATTCTGCCATGCGGATGTTGCGGGCTTTTCATCAGGTGCAATTTCTAAAAAGGCAAAAGCAGTACAAGAAATGCCATCCATTCCGACGAGCCTTCGTTCTTCTCGCGGTAACCGAGGCAGAAACGCAGACATGGGGACATACGTCATCCCAAACTTAGCCACCAAAAAGCCAAGGTCGCGTGGGACATCTACTGGGACATCTACGTGGGACAACTACTTAATCAACACAGCAAACAAATATTTGGGGCACTTCAAACTATTGACCACGCTAGCCGCGTGGTAGAATTAAGCTAGGACTGCACCAGCTGCTGGCCTAGACAAGGGTGTGGCCTTTGCATGTAGTCATGCAAGGAAAGCACCCAGACATATAGTTGCACTACCCAAGCTTTTCTAAGGGAGCTAACATGTACTGCACCAGTTTAGATTACCCGGCATGTGCTGGTTGCACGATTAACGCATGTAAATAGCTATGCAATGATGCCAGCTGCTACTACCCCTTACGACTGGTTCCACTAACAGCAACCAAAACTAGAGAGGCGAACTTAACTACAACCCGACACTTTCCTTCATTAAAAGGAGTAACTGAGATATAGAACAGGTGCATAGTAAAGTTAGGTCATCTAGTATTCTACGTTAAACTCGTAAACCAGCCATCAAAATCCACTAAACCCAATACCAGGCACCAGAGTACCCACAACACTAGAAACGTCTCTGGCCGCAGACCCTCCTCCGGAATGCCCAATAACAGACTTCGATCGATAAACGTTACAACACAACTACGCGATTGAACAAGGTTCTAAATTGGAAATCAAATTCCACTTAATTAAATTTAAATAAAAAATGTAAAAGGTAACAACGTAACTCAAACAGCACAACAAGGCCTAGGAACCGAGGAAAACGATGGAGGCGTACCACTTTGCATCCGAATTTCATTTAATTTGCTGGTGATCTCATCGACTGCAGCCTTCTCAGAAAAAACTAAAAAAATATTGCCATGATTAGAACTGAACGGATTTTAAATAAATAACATTAAAAGACCAAAAGAAACCCTTTCAATAAGACTTTATATACAACAGAAAATGAAAGCATTCAGAACCTTTATCCTTCTTGCTACTGGATTCGTTTCTCCACTTTACTTCGTCCTCCGCCAAAGATTCTCGAGTCTGTATACGAGACGTTCAGAAAAAGCCTAGTGGCATTCAAAAATTACCTGCTTAGATCTAAAAACCCACAGAAAATTCCAAGATAACTTCGGGCTTACGTCTCCTTTCGCAATCGTAAAGCGGTAAGCATCCAACAGTAATACGAATAACAATAATGATAATAATTTTTAAACTTCATACATTTTTCATTTTCTTACGACACGATAAAATAATAATAATAATAAATAATAATAATAATAATATGCCATAATAGTACAATAAGACGATTTCTACGAGAATGTCGTACGATTTAAAGGGCTCAGCAGCTAGTATTACTCTTGCTTACTATTGCAATCTAGAAAAATTGGCAGTCACTATACGGCGTCATGCACGGCATTTCTTTCAAATAATACTAAAATCGAAACGCAGGGTACTGCTGAAAAATCGTTCTTCAATGACCAAAAAATTGCTAAATCGCCGCCCACTGTCGGGTCCAATTATGCTCGTGCTCAAAGATCAAGGTTTAAAAAAAAAGCTTTCTCTTAAAATAAAGAAGAGTTACATTAAGAAGATTAAGATTTTCTCAAGCGTTACACGAGTTCATCAGCCAACTGATAAAGATTGCTACACAATATTGCTAAGCTTGGTTTGGTAAGAAAGTCGACCCAATAGACTCTTCAATCTTTCTCGTCCTTATGACTACATTTTGCAAAGCAAAAGAAGCTTCTCTCCGTGTCGGGTTTATACAGAAAACAAGGGCAATAGCTAATTAGAGTAATAAATAAAAAAGAAAATCATGCCCACGCAATACAAGTCTATATAGTGCAATTATTCGCTAATTATTAAATTATACAAATTTTTATTAATTATACAAATCACAATGAAAAGGAGTGTTTGGAGCGAGCTGCACTTAAAGACAGGCTTAACAGGGAGCACATCTGAACAAAACAAGAGCTAAAAAATCTATGGATCATATGAACGTACATAATACTTGGCAGCCTTTCGAAAGAATGATGCAAGCTCATCGATTCGAGACTGAAAGCCGATCCTGCAAGATCACAGATCGATACGATGCGAGAACAAGCATCTGCAACCCAAACTCGAGTTTCGGAGTATAGCCACTACACTACAGATATCTAGACATGTATTGCGAGATTGCCCATGAATTTCACCCCAACGTAACTAGGAATAAGCAAATTCTGCAAGGCATCAGTGCTGAATTCCAGTCAATTTTTAGACAAAGTGCCACAATTACATCATTTGCTCCTGCTTGGTCTGTTCGTCGGACAGTAGGAGCTTCACACTTTGCACTTTCTTGTCAAGATCGTCATTAAGATTTTGCAATCTGAAATGATTACAAAGAAGATACTGACGATTATTAACATGATCGTTGAGAGCGCATGAAAAAACAAACAAACAAACAACGGATCAACAGCAAAGAAACTACGATGAGCACCTAGAAGGAAATCCGCAAAGCCAATGGCAAGCAACTGCGGGGGGAGCAGCACGAAACTAAAAGTTTGGTTAGGCACGGCTTATTTAACTTAACACACTACCATTATTTCTCCAAGACTGCTAAACAGCGAGGCACTAACGACTATAAAGGAGATTGCAAGTCTACTTCTTTAACTAGCCTACGTTGCACACTAAACTCACTTATTCACTTGAGACTGCGATTCCTGAACTTTTATCTTGGCTACATTGACTACACCTAAATAGAACGTTTATACACAAATGATGCCTAGAAAACGAAGTGAAGCTGCTACTTTTAGTTTCATCATCTCAATAATGCATGGACAACTACAAGAAGCAATACCGCAGCCTATTTGGTTCATCAGCTACATCCAACAACGTATCAACTACAAGGAACAAACTTATACGCATCATTCTCTAAGGAAGGCATTCCATTCCAGCCCTACATATTACACTCACCGGCAGCTACAGAGACATACACGGATTGGATGAATTTTAGATCAAATAGCAGCCAGCATGTTCTCGACTAGATAGAACAGGACGGTGAAGGCAACATGGCTGGCAGGCACAACCACGTGGGTCTCGCACGATCCGATGCAAAGCAGGGATGCAACTTGCTAGAGCTTCAGGATTGAAAGATTAGCCTTGTTGCAAATCCTCACCAAACTTATTCGCAGATCCTGCAAGCTAGGTTACTCAGGCACCCAAGCCACGTTTTTATAGTCTGAATTGGATAAAACAGCCGAATGGTTGGTATAGGTGCTCTTCCATTCTTTCAGGGTTATTGAACTGCAAGAGCCTGATTGTAGCACTAAAAATCTACTGACGTCTAACGAAAGCTTGCCTCCGTATCCGAAGTTTTGGAGCAAAAAAATTGTCACAGACCCGTGAGCAAACGTAGAAATTTACTTAATTTTAATCTGAATTTAGCAGACAGAATACTGAACTACAGCTTTACTAGTAAGATAAAGAAAAAGCACCGAAGTACTATGAAGCACCCCTTCTTGAGTAACCCGTACTGACCAAAACATACAAACCAAAACTAAGTAAGTTATGTCTAACACTTACGCTCCATATTCTCATGCTTGGATTGGAGATGCTGATACTTGGAGAGAACTGGTCAATAAAAATCAAACTGAAACTAAAACATTATAAGAAACATGTTTAACAAAAACGCAGACAAACTGCAATAAACCAAGCATTAATATTTAACAGCAATTGCAAACAAAGAAGACTCACTTAAATCTTGCTTAGACTCCAAATCCTTCCTTCTCACTTTAATTGCTTCCAACTTGTTCTCAAGCTTCCCTTTCTCTATATCAAATCGTATTACAGTTTAGTCAACAAAATGCACAATAAAATCTGAGAAAAATAATCCTATTAATGAAACGTAGCTTTATTTCATAACAAGAAACCATTATGAAAAGTGAACTGCTTGCATAACCCTCAAAGAACATTTTCACGACCAAACTTACGGGGCACATAAATCTTCTAGCATTGATGACTCTTGACTACCTGTTCTTTGCAGCAAAGGATAAGGAGAAAATGTTGCGAAGGATACTCTTCATAAAAAAGCCAATTTACGTTCACTGAAGAATATTTCATAACACGTCAACACATTAAGAACTGCGCTTATAGAATTTATCAGAATCTTGATTTCTTTACTTAAGATGCCCACCATGTTTGACATCTCCAAGCTTCCAGGACTTTAAGGGTGATAGCTGACACCCAGTTAGGCAGACTAAAATATTTTTTTTTTATTTTTTTTATTTTTTTAATTTTATTTTATATGCGTTTATAATATTACAACATCCGCAATAAAAACGTCTACGACAACAAACCTAAAATACAGATGAAAATAAAATAAAATACTTAACGCCGTTGACCAAACGAAACAGTAGCCACCACCATACTAAAACAGAAAATAAAAATCTACAAACTCTTTAAAACGGAGACCACCACGTGGCGAGCAGGATACAAAGAAACTGCAACTCCAC
>QQSS02195357.1:0-12669 GCA_003687565.2 Craspedacusta sowerbii
CGGACAACGCCGACCTGGTATACCTGTTAAGAGAGTGCCAGGGTCAGGACAACAAGCTGTAAATTTGGAAGCGAAAAGAAGTAAAATAAATTTGAAGTTTAAAAAAAAAATTATTATTATTATTATTATTATTATTAATTTTATGTGGTTTCTATTATAAATTTTATGTGGTTGTTGTATATTCTCTCAAGATGTAACCCTCCTGTTGATGCGAGAAAAGATTGATTTTGTTGTTGTTGTTGTTGTTGTTGTTGTTGTTGTTGTTGACGTTACCGCAACCGAGCGGATAACTGATGGTTGGTGATAACGTCATAACAAGCGCCAAATTGCATCCAAGAATCCCTTGTGCGACTCTTTACAGGCTTCGTGAATGACGGTTTTTGATCAGTCTTCCTAATGAGTGAAGTTAAGAAATTTTTTTTTAATGCATTTTAACCTGGTATATTTGCAAGATAGCAACGACAAAGACGCTCCTCGTCGTTCTTGGTACATAGTTCTAAATTTTTGTTATGGAAGTTTGGTATTAATTCCTAGTAGACGAGAGAGAAAGGGGATGCACCGTGAACGAAGTTGGGGATCATAAAGTCGTTTGTTCCCACACAACCCTTCAATGCCTGAGTGAAAGGCTGGATTTTTTTGTTGAGCTGTAGTTAAATATCCTGGTAAATCGCTCACAAAGTTTGTGCTCTAAAGCGTAGGAAAAATGAAAGTGACATGAACTTCACTAATCCTCGTAATCACTAATGTTGGCTCGAGGCAAACAGTTGACCCTAATTGGGCATATTATTTAAGTTGAATGACCCATGTATCGATCGAGGATTTTCTATAAAATATCAAAAGATGTTTTAGCACTGCTTGAGTGACATGCTTTGGTGGCGATTAACCCGTAGCTGACTGTTTCTTTTTTTTTGGGATGCTAGTCATTCATTTGCAAACTACAGTTAATTTGAGATGCTCAACATCAATGGTTTTGAATATTTCAGGGAAAAGCCAAATGATGGTGAAGCCTGCGCTAACTGCTTTCATTCTGTTTCATTTCTAGTATACTAGATTAATCAAGTATGTGTCCGTAATGATTATGTGAATTGAGACAGAAAATTAGTTGGTTTGTAGGTAGTTACGTGTTAGGACGTTGCATGTTAAGAAAATTGTTCTAGAGCTGTTGTCTCTAAGGAAGCAAGGTATTTCTAGTGTCCATTTAGATTGAAATAACTGCATCAGTCAAAGTCTTTATCTGTTTTTATAATGGTGTGGCTTATTTTCAGAGTAAAAGTATTTTTTCGTTGTCAATAAAATATCTAACGTTGTACATCCTCAAGTTTGTGATAATCATGAATTCTAAAACTGGCAAATCTGTATCAGTTTGAGACATGAGAGTCAATTTTTTCCTTTGCTGAAGCTAAGCAGTTAGAATCAGGTGTTTCTGAGTATTGTTTTTTTCTGTAAATTCTGTAAATTTGCACTCATTGTCTCATGGTGCAGTTGACAATGGTGTCTAACATTTAGTAGAAATAGCACAAGTCTGGTGTAAGGGTTCCTGTTTGACCACTTATAAAAACTGTCAAAATACAGATTGGATTCTTTTTTTTTTTGGTTGATAGGGGTCAGATAATGTCTTACTTGAATAGATTGTTGCTATTCATGTTATAATTTGTCATCCTGCAGCAAGGGCGCAAAATTTTTTTATTTATTAAATCTGTCTGAAATATAGCATCAGTAAGGCGATGGTTCTGTCAAGCATTTTCGGTCTATGTTCTGCATACAGATGCTGAAAACTGACCCAGAATGCTTAACACTCAGATCTTCTACTGACCCATGTTCGCCATGCAGAAAATGTTACCTGTGTTTATCTGTATGCACCTTTTAAAAAGTCTAAATCTAATGCAAATCACAGTATTGAGAGTTGACAAGATGTTATACATTCATTATGTGTTACGATTTTCTTCAGTTTACATGTTACTTATTCTGACCTGTGGTATGTTATAGTATGTTTTATGAGCTTGCCGTGTATGGATACTACACTTTGAAAAATTATCATGTATGCCAAAATGTATTTGAAAAAGCAGATTTTGTGAGGGTTTTTGAAGTAGGCCTAATACTTGTAGAGTTTTTGTGTTGGTAGAAATTCTGGAATATGTCTTTTGTCAGTAGTCTTGCAATTCTTAAAGTTTAACTTGATATTGTCCCTGTCATCAGATCTTTTATTTGCAAAATTTTGTAAGTGTTACACTAAAAGCTGAAATAGGGTTAAATTATTTTTTCCTATGCACATACACGTGCACTTAAGCAGGGTGGGCCTTATGACTTGAAATATAGAATTCTGATCTTGCATGATTGTTTTATAAATTATTTTATTTGAAATTCCCTTTTTGTCTCTGCAGTTGGAATGTCAGAGAGCGAGTTTATGCTCTACAGCAAGTATGGAGGTCAAACATACATATAACAACAAGGCTTTAACTGAGTTGAGTGACAGTGAGTTAGCAACTGCGATGAGGGAGTATAATATCACATTTGGACCTATCACCTCATCAACACGGTCTGTTTATCGTAGCCTTTTGCTTTCTCGAATTAAACGGCAAGGATCAGAAGAGCTTTCCCTGCAGAAGAAACAGAATGAGAATGAAAATGCGCCTGTTTGTTTTGATTCTGTACCTTTAGTAAAGAGCATTTGTAAGGCTGATAAAGATGATGAGTTTATGAAATCAAGCACAACAGTTTCTGAATCAGAAGTTGGAAATAAAGACAACTTTGATTCTACAACCTTTTATGGTGTGTGGCATCCAAAGTTTGCCAATACTGATAATGGCACTGTAAAATTGCCGATTGTATTTACATCTAGGTTTGACGCTATTAAGGCTATGAAAGCTTACAGAGGTTCGAGATTTAAATCTTTCAGATCCCGGAAGGATGCGGAAATCTTTTCGCTTAGTATCTCTGAGTCTTGCATAAGTAGCGGCGAAAATGGGACTGTAAACTCTAGCAATGGCATGGAGCCAAAATTGACTTACAGGTGCCCGTCGTTTCATGATCTTATAAAGTTTCGTAAATCTTTAGAAGAAAATGATGTGGAAATGGCCAGGACATTGTGTTATAGTAATCCACGCTACTTAATTAGTGCTGGTGATACTCCAGTAATTCTTCAAGAGGGCTCTCGTTACAATGCTCTGCATGTTGCTGTCAAAGCTAATCATGTTGAAATGTGTGATATGTTAATGCAAACTTTGCAAGATCAGGAATTTGCAAAGCTCATGTATCCTGATGCTTGCTTGAGTACATTGAAGTTCCGAATAAATCATCTTGTCGATCTTTACCTTAATACTCCTGAAAGAGGGGTAAGTTTAAGTCTTTTTTGTCTGTTTGGCAATCAAAATCCAGGAATTAGACTAAGAAAAAGTACCTTTTGTGCAAAAGTTACTTGCAGACTTTTGTATGAAAGGCAGCTTGCTGGCCTTGTCTGAATGTACTAAATATTCAGTTTTAAAATGCTTGATAATCATATTGTTTTTGTTAAATGCCAGTTAGTTCGTAGCAAGATTTTTAGCAATATTATTTATAGCAATATTATATATAGTAGGTATTTTTTAGTGCAAATTTGAAAGTAAAGATCAAGAGCAAGATTTTGCAATAGTTGTTAGCATGTGACTTACTATGTGGTGCTGTGGTGCTATTTGTTATCTGATACAAATTAGTAAGTAGCAAAGTATGTAAGTAGCAAATTGGTAAGCCTAATTTCTGACCTTAATCGATGACTGAATAGTAAGAAGATTTTGTAGCTCTAAGTTATGGGCATGCACTTAGGTTTTTGAACCTTGCCCTATGTCAAGCTTTGGAGCTTTTGTTCAAGATTGAGACCACGTCAGTAAGACCCAATCTTTAAGTGTTAAGTGATCGATTGGTAGGACGGACGGACGGACAGACAGATGGATGGATGGATGGATGGATGGATATATGGATGGATTGGTGGATGGACGGATAGATGGATAGACGGTTGGGCGGATGAGTGCTTGTATAGGTTGATGGATGGAACGGATAGACGGATAGAAGATTCGGTGGATGGGTAGATGGATTGATAGGTTTTTAGAGGGGTTGATGGATGGATAAATGGATGGATGGTGAAAATGGGATGGATATGGCTATTTGGCTGGCTGGTCAGACCGATGGATGGATGGACGAATGAAGGAATTAATGGGTAATAGGTGGGGGAACTAGGCATGGAAAGGCAGAGAAAGAGGGTAATGAAAATCTTTATCTTATTGGACTTGTTGGAGGTATGCTGTAGTTGATCAATAAATAAATTGTAGAGGCTTGCTGTAATAATGCTTTCTTTGCTTGCTTTTTCTTTAGTTATGTGACACCCCTCTTCATATTGCGTGCAAGTTTGGATTTGTTGAGGTCGTTAAGTTCTTGCTCGGATTTGGGAGTCATCTTGTATTTTCACAGAACAAGGACCAGAAGACCTGCAAGCAGGTGCGTTTTCCTGTGTTAGCAGTTTAGACGAGAATTGACCAAGCTTAGCCTGATATCAAATAGGCGTAGGCACTAACTTCTTCTTTCTTATGAATGAATGATGACTTTTCTCTAAGTATTTTGGCTAACATTTAAAGAGATACGTTCATTCTTGTGGTATGTTGGTTCGCACGTGATCCTAATTTTTATGGTGTAATTTCTATTGTAAATTTTGTCTCAAGGTTGTTTGTGCAAGAGCAAACAAGAGTTGCGCGAACGCTATTCTTGGTCTTCTTGAAGGTTCGTTTTTATTCATGTCGATGTTTTTCTGATGGGAATGTCGCTATGAAATTGTGCGGCCTTTGCTTTCCGCTTTTATTTCAGGCTAAAGACATAGGCGTATCTACGGTATGAGCCATCTGACCTGCTGGCTTTGATGTGAATCTCATTTGTGCTGTCTCAGATTTGACATTACGTAATAGGCAATGTTCTTAAAATGAAAGCTTTAATGCCCTAATTATACCGGTTTGTTTTTAATTTTTTGGCTTTTTAATTTTTTAATCCTTGGTTGCAGAGAAAGCCTACATTCCACTGTTGCACCATGATAGCACGATGCTTCCTGTTGTTGGCCAGCCTATCCTGTCTCTTAGCCCGAAAGCTCTTGAGAATGACAGAGTTAAGGCTTTTGTTGGGCCCATGTCGCCTGACCAGGTACGTGCCGGTTCTCCAAAAGCTCGGTTTTTAAACTTAGGTTGTTGTTAGTGGTGTATGCGTGTATGTGTTTGTGTTTGCACATGTATCTACGAATGCTGGTATTTTCAATTGGCGGCTAGGACAAGTACGAGAGCTCCTAAGCGGTAATGCTTTGGCTCCACCCACAAGCTTTGAGTTTAAAGTATGGTTTCTCCAGCACCTGGTGAGCCTTGTATTGCTCCTAGAATCATTGTAAATGAAACCATGAAACATGGTGTTGTGGAGACCGTCGTCTAGCTGAGAAGTATGTTAAGTAGAGATGGCTCCCTGGATGCTGAAAATCGCCTTCGCATAAGGAAATCGTCGGTAGTATTTGAGAATCTGGAGAAAAGTGCGTGGCTAACTGAAAGCGTTGCCGGATGCACCACATTCTGGTGTGAAAAACCTGCTAGCTAGAGACGCCAGTTTGGTCTTGGTTTTGCTATATATATATATAGCGGTTGGACTAAGCGGCATGAATGATGCGGTTGGTCTCAATGACGCGTATTACGACTGTTTCAGTTTCCCTCGCTGTTGGGAGATATTTGAATTAGTTCTGGAGGAAGCCGTGTTGATATGATGCGCTCTTCAGAGCATCTCCTTGAAAAGGGTATCGAGAAGCATTTGATTCTGTGACAAGTCTTGTTTACCTGACCGAGACTCGCAAAAATTGGTGGAATATGTTATTTTTAAGATGCATCGATTGTCTAATGAAGACCCGTCGCACATGCTGATTTTAAGTTTTTTACTCAAAGTGCGGAAATGAAATATCCGTGGCTATTAAGTTTGGCTGAATCACCCAAGCAGTTCTTTATCTCTTTGCCTTTTTTTTTTTAATGTGCTGATGTGTAACGTCACCTGATGATGTCCAATGTTTCAGGCTTCGATCATGTACGAGCGGTGGAGAAAGTCGCCCCGGGAGAAGAGCTCCACAAAAATAGTGCGCAGTGATTTCGAGAAAGGCTTTGAGCGCCTTGGAAGGTTGGTGGTTGTTTTTTTGCCTCTTTGTTTTAATGCTTAAGTACTAATACAAGTAGATAGACAGAACTTTCGGCCGTTTGGATCCCATCTGATGTGATCGGTAGTGTAGTCTATTAATTTTAGCCCTTTGTCGTTAGACAGACTGTGAAGCTCTAGATAGCACGGACTGTGCGTACACAAGTGTCGCGTTGTAGATGATATAGAGCTTTGAGAAAATTAAGTTTGCGTTACCACTGTGGGAAATCTTCGGTGGCGTTAATTTGCATCCAGACGATAGCTGCATTAGCTTTACTCATTTGATACACTCTTAACGCGGATAGCCATGGTTTGACGTCTGTATTTTTCAATCTTTGAGCTGATCTTTGTGCCTCTTCTGATACGCTTTTTTTTTTTTTGCTGTGGCTGTTCATTGTGCGCCTTAAGCGCGTGCACATAAGCATACGCTCAAGCGCGCGCACACACACATACACACACATATACACACGCACGAACACACTCACACGCACACACACAAACATACACTCTTCGTCTATGCCCTGACTAAAGTAAAATGTTGTAGTTGCTCTAGCATTGGATACCTTCCGAGTATATAGAGTGACTTGCCCCGTTCTATATGGGGCCATTAAAATTGTTACGTTGTCACCTAACCAATGTCTTTAGAAATCTTGCTCGTAACCAGAATGTACCATGGTCGGAGTATTGGACTTTCCTCGACTGCTTTGCTGACCTGGGCTCGCCATCGGGCTTGCAGAAGCTGGAGAGGTTTCTGGCCGATCGTGCCCGCGACGTTGCTGTTGAGCACGGGCGGGAACGCAAGCTGATGCGGAGCTCGAGCTCCGAGCCCAAGAGCGCAGCTGCTCGGGAGCCGCTTGATGATTCCTCCATCAAGAGGAAGCTGTTGTTTGATACCGAAGCTGATGACGTGGCGGCTGGCGGTGATTCCCTGATCCTTTCGGTTGATGGCTTACGGAGAGAAGCGGACTTGGCTTGCTCAAATAGCGAGTCTGCCGCGCGTCTGCCTGACGATGGTGTCCCAGAAGTCGCTGCAGTCGTGTACGACAAGTCAGTTTGCTGGTCCAGCTCGGAGGAGCCTAATAGGAATGCGGACAATGAACACGAAGACTATTTAACAGAACCTCATCTAGATATTGATCTTGCCACCCAGTCCGTTCAATTTTCAACTAGTCCTACCCATGAACACAGATTAGACTCGTCTATTGCCATGCTTTCTTCTAGTCTTTCGCAGCGCTTGAATGTATCCTCGCCTCCATGCACGAGCGATGCACAAGACTCGTTGCGAGCCAAGGAATATAAGTTCTATATTTACGGGTACGTTGCGCCGTTCATAATCGTGTTATTATGTGTATAATCAGACTTGCCCATAGCATCCCCGTCGAGCTGCGAAATGGGATCGCCGTTAGTTGTATCCAGCTCCTATTATCCAGCTGAGAGTAGGTGCTGTTTATTTAAATGCATTTTGCCGCTCCAGTCCCACCTTCATTGCACCTCCTTATTGGGACAGTCACTCTCCTTTTTGCGATGGCGTCATTTGCTCCAGGATTTTCGGTTTCTCAGATACACAGCCCGTTTTTCGGTTAGCAACCGTTCTTTGGATCATTAGATCCTGATGTGTTGCTTATAAAGCGTGCTCGCAATGTTCGATAGCTGATTGTGGTTACTTACATTATCGTTGCTAATGTTCATTCCGATTTGTTCGCTGCTTTTTAGCGACCGACCGACCAAAGCTGACCTCGATGCTTTCAGGGCGTTGCAGGATGTCGCCATCGATCCACTCCGATACCCTTGGATATCGCAGTGGTTCTCCGTTATAGAATCCTACTCAGATCACTCGCGAAGCGGGTAAGTGAACGAACGCTGAACTCTCTTTTAAAGAACCATATGGACTACGTAAATTTAATAAACGCGGGCTACTGGCCCGTGCTATATACAGGTTATGGTCGAATACGGTAGGCGTATGTTCACAGCGCGATGCGACGTAGTGGCCTATGGTATTTACTTCGCGTTTACGCATGCGCTACTGTATGTGTTCTTTTCTTTAGCTGGCCCAGCTCAGAGTCTCCCCGTTTTAAGACTGCTACTCGTTCTATTCTTTGGACGGCGTGACACTCCTGTTGGTGCTATTGAATTGACTGTGCCTTTCCTGGCACTCGGAATGCATGTTGCGATTCGCTGTTTATTTCGGGGCAGGACGTAATATTGGTAACGTTTCGTTGGCGACGTGAGGTTAATATTTTCCTCAGTTGGACCTTGCCCAGAAAAATAACTTGCGAAGAAAGGAAAAATGATATTTTGCTGACCGTGTTTTGCTTTCGAATACGTGTGGTGTAATGTTTATCACAATTTTCTGCGTAAGGGCGTTGCCGCCCGTATTGTGAAAAGCTTTTTGTAGACCGCGTTTGGTGGTATAGAGGGCCATCGTTTTGCATGGTTTTCTTCCAATACTTCTAGATGGCGCTTCGAAGCTTTTTAAGCAGGGTTAAAGTTAAAGCAGGCAACTGTCTAGACATTTCGTATGATCCTAGTTCACTATAGCTTTATGTTAATGAATGATGTGTGACTCTATACGCTATACGGCTTCGTGCTGTCTAAGAAATCCTGATCGAGCTGTTTGACGCTTTACGCTCTGCGCTTTACGCGATAACGTATTTATTGTCCAGGCTTTTGTTAAAATTGTAATACAAGTGAAACTTATGCCAACGGACACTGTATGCGACTTTGCTTCAGCTTTAGCTGTTTTGTTTGGTTTGCAATTTGAATATGAGGCGTTCTTGTTTAGGCTAGCCCAGCCGTGCTGAGGGTTCATGACTGTTATGTTTGGCTTTGTTTCGTAGCCGTCACCTAGCTCTCCTAGATTTGTTTTATTTTTCTGGTACACCTCGCTCAAATCAAGGTCTGGTGGCCTGGCTCCCTGTTCTATTGTCGTGGTGTTTGCTTGGCTCTTGATATTCTTGCGTATTTGTTGTGAGCTACTGCAAACGGGAAGTTCCTCTATGAAATCTTCGATACTTGTTACGTTTTGGTGCTAAGTGAGAGAGCGCTTAATCCTGTTGACAGTATTTTCGTAGGACACAAGAATTTGAGTCCGAGTGGCAAGTAAACGGCAATATTTCTGCGACTCAGTTTTTGGCGCCATTTTTTTTCTTCCACGTCCGAAAACATCTGGCTAATCATCGTATGAATGCTCGTTTTTTCCTGACTTTGCCCCCGATGGTGGCTTCATCAGAATAGCTTGCACTAGCTGAAGTCGAGTAACTGGCGTTACTCCAGCTGGTATCCTTAAATCTTAAAGCAACAGCCTGGGTCGTGGTAGGGTCACCGGTAAATTAACGTCATAGGAAGGGACTGCTCTGCGTTCATGTCTCGTTCCTTAATGTTACATGCTCGCCTTATTGTAGACTGGGTGTTTGGCACATGAAATTTTGTTTCTAATCGCTATGGGGTGGAGGTTACGAAAATTGTTATTCGCATGTTGCAAAAGTTTGACTAGGGTTCCTGTGTAATGACGGCGTTGGAACGTGCAGGTGGTGCAGGGTATATTTATTGAATTTTCGTCGTGCATCTGTGTTGGGCATTTTGCATGTGTTATGCAACTAAGGGGATACGTTTAGAGTAGTAAAAGGCGTTGTGCTCGGGGTCTTACGGTGATGGCTATCCATGGTCGCACCAACTCCTGTGCAGGCGACGTTGCCCTGGCGACGTTATTGTATGGAGAAGTAAATTACTTTCAAGTCGTTTGAGTGTTATGCGAGGCTACGAGTCCAGCCCTTACGAGAAATCTCCATCGCTAGGCTTTGGACTCCGAGAAATGGAGACGAGTCCACTCAGAATCCCGTTAGTGTGGCGGGGTACCGGGACTTCTATGCTCTAGAGCCGCCTACTGTTTGGGTGCCATGCAGCGATTATTGCGATTGCGACTGGGAAGAGGTTTGATATCCAATGGCACGCAAATGGCTAATTTCATCTTTTTTTAGCCTGTGTTAGGCGTTGTGTTTAAAGGGTTTAAAGCCTTGGCTGTGAAGTCGCTATGTGCCTGCGTCAAATTTTTATTTCCACGTGTTCCTGCCACTGAATATTTCCTACGCTTCGAATTTTCTGTTTTGTGAAGCAAGAAAACATTGTTTTTGCCTTGTTAGTTTATATGGATATTCTAGGGTGTTTTTTTGTTACGGTCTATGAAAAAAAAAGGTAGTTTACGTGGATTTTCGCAGAATTCCTGTGGCTCTTGGCCTTGCTTATGTTTCGGTCTCTCCTATAATCGCACGGGAAGACCTAATAGTTGTTGTTTTTTTCGTTCTGTGTACCGTGAAGCAGGAGGCTCCCGTGAAAATCTTTCTGCGAGGTGCTTTCGAGCGATTAGGAAGGGCAGTTCGTACGTCTTGTTGCTCGTCACTACTCTCTAGTCAATCCCCAAAGTGAAGAAACCTTTGTTGTCTAGCACTTCTTAGTGAATTAGTAGGTAGATGCTGGGCATGAATTTTCTTCAAGGTGCACGTATGTGATAACCGTTTTGGTTTTGTGCAACATCAGCCGTTTTGGATGCAGAAGAAGCATTTCGAGGAAGAATTCGAACAACTTAACCCCAGTTTAGACGAAGTCTTCCCACTTCGTTTTTGTTCTTTCGATTGTTTGAGAGTTCCAATCCTTCAACTTGGCCGTTGTCAACTTTTTTTCAATAGGTTTAATCTCGACGACTTGTGCCTAATTTCAAAATTCCTAAATTCCCTTTCCGTCGACTTGTCTGCTGCACTTCTCCAAATGAAGCGGGCTCGCCGACTTGAGATTAAACAGAGCAGCTTTTGTACGGATAGGCTTGTGGATTCCAGCCTGGCTAGTGACTGGGATTTCTATGCCCTCTCACTACCAACGGCATAGCTGTTTGCAGGAGGACAGCCATGAGCGTGTACCTAGGCGTCTTGCAAGAACTTCCCTGTGCGTCTTGATGCTAACTCATGTCATCCCAAGGACTGTCTTTGCTGGATGAGTCCGCACTACTTAAGAACAATCAGGCGCTCTGAGCTGGCAAGTGTGGATCCTGCCGATTCTCTTCCACTTGGCTCATCCGTTTGCCGATCACCTTAGTAATATTAAACAGTTCAATGAATCTATCAAAGCTTTGATTATCTCCGCTGCAGTCGAAGTTTTTCGGAAGTAGTGCTGGTTTCGCACGAACGGTCTGATCAGATACACCCGGGAAGTACAATGGTTTGCTCATGGGGCGGCTTCGAGCTCCGCTTTAATTAGACTGATCCTCTTCTTCCGCACTTTGAACGTGGCTCAAGAAACTTGCAGCGTCCATAGAAGTTGGTCATGCATTTCCGTTCACTCCAGGATGTTTCGTAAATTGTCACGTTGCCTCTTCTTCATGACGTGTAAAACGGGACTAAGTTCTTTGCTTTGCGCAGAAGAGAGAAGCCATTTCTTCCACGAAGGTTTTGTCGAGAACGAGCTTAGCTACTTCCTTGTGGTGGACTTCCTCCGGAAAGTTAATCGGTTTCGTATGCGCACTTTCTGGTTTGTGTTTCTATTGCTAAGTGTATAAGTTGAATAAATAAAGGGCACGAGTTTGCAAATATGTCAAGATCAAAAGTGACAGATGGTGAACAACATTCTACAACAAGAGTTTCATCTATCTTGGACAACGAGCACAAGACTACTCGTACGGTCGTTTAGTCTAGGCATCCATTCTGCTCGAGCCTGCACATTCTTTTTCTTATCGATTGCTGTCATGGAATGCCCTTGATGTTCATCACGAGAAAGTGCCTGGCCCCCAATCGAGCTGGGCCAAGGTGGAAAGAGGGCCTGGACTCTACTCTAGCTGGGGCAAGGAGGAGGCAGTGAGCAAGGCAGACCCAAAAACCTATTCCCTGCTCTACCATAAAATCTAGATACAACAAGTTACTCCTCACAAACTGTATATAAACCCCATAAATGTAAATATATGTAGTAGCAGTAGTGGTTGAAGTAGAATATAGAGGAAGAATGTAACTCTCAAATAGTTCTGAGTTCTTTTCTAGCGCTCATGGCTACTCCACAACACGGTGCCAAAGGAACCACAACAATTTCATATTAAACCGATTGTTTTTAGTCACATTTAGTCACATTTGCATTGCGCGTCGCATTCACACGTTTGGCATTCCTCCGGATTTCCCCTACAACACCCTTCAGCAAATTATGTATGTCAATAGGAGTGTAGTTGTCGTTTATCTTGGGTTCGTACCTGTGGATGACTTGTGATCACGTGTTAGACATTCTAAGACCGTTTGTCTTCCGACGTCACAAAGATGAGTATGCTTTGTCCAGGGCTGGATTATTGTGCGTTTGTAGGCCACGGATTGCGAAAAGTATTTTTTTTAAACGGGGATTTGATTATATCATGGCAATAGACTTGTTCGGCGTCCTTGCTATATATATATATGTATATGTATGTATGTATGTATGTATGTATGTATGTATGTATGTATGTATGTATGTATGTATGTATGTATGTAT